>JAJOZX010005916.1:0-15000 GCA_023014485.1 Bathynomus jamesi
CTCTATTGTGACTATATATATATATATATATATATATATATATATATATATATATATGTGTGTGTTGTGTGTGTGTGTATATATATAATATATATGATGAAAAAACCACGAAGGAAAGGAAACACAGAATGGTGCTCAAGCGCTTTCGTCTAATGACATCCTCAGTGTTCCTGAGGATGTCATTAGACGAAAGCGCTGAGCACCATTCTGTTCCTTCCTTCGTGGTTTTATTCATCATAAATATTTTTCACGTGTTACTTTCGTGAAGTAATTTTCATATATATATATATATTATATATATATGCTGCAAACTCACAAAGAAAAAGAAAAATGATTCCAAGGCCTTTCGTGTATTCAGAGCTACACCTCGTTATTCCCTGACGAGGTGTAGCTCTGAATACACGAAAGGCCTTGGAATCATTTTTCTTTTCCTTGTGGGTTTGCAGCATTCATCATTTCACGTGTTTAATTGTGTGTGTGAGAGACAGAGAGAGAGAGGAGAGAGGTCTGGGTATGGGTATGTAAACTACAGGGTGGCGTAAAAGTCAGGAACCACAGGCACACTTTAATAATTTGTGTTTAATATGCGTTTTGTTCTTTTCAGATTTGTTGTTGAACCTATGGCACAGAAATTGACAATAGATGAACGGGTGGAGTTTTTAATGTGTGCTACTGCTTTTAATGACAAACACCCTGAGAGGCCGCCAGTTGTTTAGGCATCAGTTGGAAAAATGTTCGTTCGCTTCAAAGAAACGGGAAGTGTTCATGATCGGCCGCGTAGTGCCGGCCAAAAAGTTCAACCGATGCAGCAACATCACTAACAGTACTCAATCACCTCGAAAACAGCCCACGTAAATTCTTAAGAAAGTTATCCAGAAACGGGTGTCTCCAGAAGATCAATTCAACGAATTCTTACAACAAATCGTTTCCACCCCTACAAAGTCCAACTCGTTCAGGAACTGCACGGTGACGACACAGACCGTCGTCTAGAGTTCTGCAAGTGATTTCTACAACATCGACAGCCTCAACGAAGGATCATGTTCAGTGACGAAGCGATATTACACCTCAGCGGTCGTGTCAATAGGCATAATGCACGCTATTGGGTCAATGAGAACTCCCACTAGATGGAGGAAGGACATGTGCAATTCGATCCACGAGTGTGGGCTGCGCTCTGGGGGGATCGGTTAATTGGCCCGTACTTTTTCGACGGTAATGTCACAGGTGAAACATATCTGCATATGCTGCAAACATTTCTAATGCCCATACTGAACGACATTCCATTGGCAGAACGGGCGAAGATGTGGTTTCAGCATTATGATACACCACCACATTTCGCAACCATCTTCCGGAGCTCTTTAAATGAAAGAGTCCCAAGCAAGTGATCGGACGGCGAGGGCCGTCGAATGGCCACCTAGGTAACCTGACCTCACGCATCTTGACTAAAGGATAAAATCACATGTGAGTGAATTAAGGAATGTTCAAACATCATGCATTCAACGCGTCAGAAAGTGTCTCCAAGTGGAAGGCCCCCAATTCGAACATTTATTATAATTTAATAAAATGTGCCTATGGTTCCTGACTTTTGCGCCAGCATGTATTTATAGTATATTCTACTCCATTAAAAAGTAAAATCATTTGAAGTTAATAAAAGTAACAAAGACAGGCAACAAGACCATCATACCCTCGTTAAAGTGTCAGTGAAATTTACATTTTGTTCACTAATGAAATTTTTTACTTTCAAATACAGTATTTACTTTGATCTGATAAAAGCTTTCTGGTACATCCTATATATATATATATATATATATATATATATATATATATATATATATACACACACACACACACACACACACGTTTTGTTTTTATTGGTTAATTGTGTCGTGCGTCATCCAATCACCGACATCCTACAGAACGCTTTCGAAACACTGGAAACAGTATTTTGGGTGGGCAAAGGCAATTGCCTTATATTGAACACGTGTTTACTTTATGATACTCTTTTGAGAGCAAATTTTGATGAGTGATATCGCACTCACCGTAGTCTGTTTACCAAACAGACTGGAGAGAGTGCACGATGCCGTTCACTTTTCGGACTGATTCAAAACTGCATAAACAGAGCGTCTTTTGATAAGAAGTCCTTCTACATGTGGTCTTGTAGGAGCTAAACAATATATATAAGACTATGGGAAAGTAAATGGTATTCAATAGTGGTCGACTGCTCAGTGTAAAACACACATTTGTAACTGAAGAATCGATTTTTTCTCTCGAGTGTGGATGGCCCGGATGGGTCTCATATATTACAGAGTTTAAATGTTTGTTAGCGTGACCAGAGTTGGAAACGGGTCACCTGACCCGTGACCCAGTGACCTGGCAAACCTGCTGACCTAAACAATACATTGAATAAAACGTTTTTCAAAATATATTAGAAAGAAAACTTTGTTTCAAAATACAAAATCTTTATTTTGATACACAAATACAAACTGACTCTTACACGAGCTTCTATTTCATAAAACAGTAATGATTATTTCAGTGAAAAGTAATTTAGAAATTCTTGTAATACTCCAAAGCGATGCACAGTGATTCTATGCTTCCCGTGCCAGTAGTACGCGCTATGGACGTATGATATTACTCGCGTTGAATGCGCTGAAATGCCTCTCCAACTGGCTACTGCATGCCTGCATCACGAACACAGACCTAGCTACTCTACTGAATACAGGAAGAGCAGCCTTCTTCGACTGCCACCAATCCACCCCCTGATGAACATGTAAAAAAACATACGAATTTTTTAAATTCGACTGGAAATTTGTGCCCTACCTAATCACAACATGGGAACGGGTCAAGGCGGGTCAATGCTGTGAATTCACTCCCCAGTGATCCGCAGACCCGTTTTTAACTCAACTCTGAGTGTGACACGTTCGATTAGAGGTGATTCAAGCAGACAACCCAAAATTATAAGGAATTTTCCATTCCTTACCCAAACTTTTTTCTTTGGAGCTGAACAGAGTTGATTTTATGTAATACGTTACATACGCCTTTATTTAGATCATATTGTTACCAGACGCCTTGTCCTGCACTTTAAGTCAACATCGTACGGTGTCCAACAACTCGAGGATCCATTTTAATTTTCAAAAATTCAGTGAACTCGTGATTACTGAGCTCCTAGCTGAGAGAGCAACGCTTCATGTAAATTTAAATGAAAAAGACAAAGTCTTACCAACGATTTTATTACTTTTTTCGGAGGATCTTACTTTCGTTTTAAGGAAACAGATATTTAAATCAAAATGAAGTAGTGCGAGACGTTTGTAAAACTCTCTCTTATAATTCATATAAAGGAGGGGTATTTTTGCTGGCACAAGCCCTTGGCCCACCTTTGTACCTGAAAAAAAAAATAGGGATTGGCTGGGGGAAATACTCAGTACCCTTTTTTTTTTTTTTGCGTTTTTGCGGGCATTCGCCCTTGGACCCTCCTTCCGGCTTCCGGCATAAAAAAAATGAATTTAGTAACATCCAATTTAAACAACAATGATTAGCAAATATATATATATAGCCAGGACTTCCCAAGGGAGGGGTGGTCGAAATTGTTGAAAAGCGGACCTTTTGGTGCAACGACCTCGTCACTGCGGAGGGGGTTTATAGTAAAGTTTAGAGTAATTTGTGAAATTTTCGCCCCCAAAATGCAAAAAAATGCGTGTTAATTTACTAGATGATGTTATATATTATAATATCACATCATATGTTATAACTATGATTACAAAAGTAGACCTTTCCTGTCAATGGGTGGGGGTCATTCGACCCCCCTGGCTACTAGCGTGAGATATATATATATATATATATATATATATATATATATATATTATATATATATATATATATATATATATATATATATATATATATATATATATATATATACACAGGGTGGGCCAAAGTCTGGATCCATAGGAAAAATTTATTTTAATACATAAATTACAACAAATGGTAAATACTTAAAATGAATATCAACTTTAACTCGTAAATGCGTATCCGTGATACTGTACAGTAGTTCGTACTCCAGTATAAATACTCAAATACTTTTTTTATTTCAGCCCAGAAATAGCTTCGAATCTAACAACAGAAGACCGGGTAGAACTTGTGCTCATGTACGCAAGACAGGGCGCTACACACAGAGAAGTTGCTACCGAATTCAATAGAAATCATCCTGATAAGCATCCAGTAACACATGCGACTGTTGGCAAGTTGCTTAAACGTTTCAAAGAAACAGGAAGTGTACATGATCGACGGCGTTCTGGTCGTCCAAAAACTGCAACTGATGAAAATACCTCTGCAATGCTATGTGAAACTTTAACGAATAGTCCAGTAAAGTCAACAAGAAGATTATCAAATGAAACACGCATCTCGAGAACGTCAATTCAAAGAATTATTAAAAATCATAAATTCCATCCCTAAGTGTCTCGATGTCAGAGGCCGCCAATTTGAGCATTTGTTATAATTTGTTGTTTATACTGGAGTACGAACCACTGTACAGTATCACGGATACGCATTTACGAGTTAAAGTTGATATTCATTTTAAGTATTTCCATTTGTTGTAATTTATGTATTAAAATAAATATTTCCTATGGATCCAGACTTTCGGCCCACCCTGTATATATATATATATACACACAGTATTAAATGACAAAACACTATAGTTTTTTCTATAGTGACCTACGTGGGCAACGGGTCACTCGCAAACAGGCGCCAAAATATAGCTTCCGTCACAGCTATCTCTGCCAAGTAGAAACTCAGAAAAAATTGAATGATAACCAACATGGATTTCGGTCAGAACCCTGTAATTCCCCAACCAACACTGGAAAGTAGAAAGGAAGACTGTGTCTTGTTCCCAAATTAAAGGCTAGACAGGGACATCCTTAACTCTGAAAGAAAATAGGTTTGTTGTGAGAGGACCAAGACTGTTTCATCAGCTGCCCAAAGAACTAAGGAACACAAGTGGTGTTGCGGTGGACATCTTCAAAAGAAGATTAGACACCTGGCTCAGAACAATCGCCGATCAGCTGGGCGTACCTGGCTATGTGAGGTGGAGAGTACAAGAAATCAACTCCCTACTTCACCAGGCCAACTAGAGAGGAGGGGCGACAAGCTTGCCTTCGTGAAATGAGGAATCATCGCACGGAACATTTGAAAGGTTGAAAGATATAAATATACACAGTTAGACACAGTATATATATATATATATATATATATATATATATTAGTGGTGGACCGGATATCCGCATAATTTTTAACATCCGCATCCGCACTTCTGACTGCGGATGTTATGCGGATATTACCTCTAATAAATTATGCAATTTACAATTAAATTAGCTTATAAAGTAGCTTATAAGGCCCAGTCATGCACATTTCATGTAAAGTATTAATTATTATTATGAACAAACAAATATATAAACCTCAAAATATAAATAGTTGGTAACAGAAAATTGAATGAAACTTGTTTCATTGAATTTTCTGTGGCTGAAACTCTTGAGAAAGTTATTATTTTTATCATAATGAAAACATTAATATTAATTTTAATTCTTATGCATTGCCTGTCATAATAGTAATATCACGAAATTTGAAAAATTATGTCATATATTCATAATTCTATATTATATTGATAGATTAACTAAATATCCGCATCCGCATCCGCGGATATTGAAATTAAAGATCCGCATCCGCAGATGTTGAAAAACTGACATCCGGTCCACCATATATATATATATATATATATATATATATATATATATATAAAGACAAATGAACCTAATTTAATTTAAGTGGGTTATTTCGTGGCACGTCGTAATACTGCTTTTCGATAGGTCATCGAAGTTAAGAGACCTTGGGTCTGAGTAGTAGTTAAATTGGGGACCTTCCACCGCATCTGGATGATATAGCGACCCCTGGTTCGGAATCCAAGTAAAATTGTAGGTCTCCCCTGTGATATGACATTAGATGTCGCGAAGAATGTTTACCCCCCAAAAACAACTTGTCAATTAATATCGCGTCAAGAAAATTATATCAGGACAGGTTAGGTTAAGCTAAGTTGAAGTATTCCGTCGATAACATGAATCTAAATGCCTATAATCCTTTGTTATTCATTTTTTTATCAGAAAGAGGGGGGGGAATGTTTAATATTGATCGTGGCTTCAAATAAAATTTTGTTCGTTTGTGTGGGGTAACGTTAGATAATAGCATTCTGACATATCCCTCAAAAGTCTGTTTGGTTTCTCATATAACATTTTTATAAGAGTCGAAGCGAAGCTGTTCACTTTTTGTGATTTTCCATCCCCACTCGATACAAAATGGTATGTTTTCGTTTTCCTCCATTTTAGATTTTTTAAACTCGTATCTTCCATATTTCGATTTATTTGATTACTTTCAACGGAAATTGGATTTCGGATCTAGGGCCTATCCTTGCCCTACTTTCTAGCTGAATGGCACTCCAGTTTGTGATGATATTTTCTCTGGCCGAAGATCTGTTCCTGTCTGTTCTTATTTTGATCTTAAATTGTGTTCGACTGTACTGTGTATTGAGGTTTTATTTTATTTTATTATTATTATATATATATATAAGTTATATATATATATATATATATATCTATATATATATATATATATATATATAATATATATACTATATTATATATTATTATATTTATATCTTATATATATATTTATATATATATATATAATATATATATTATATAATATATTATATATATATATATTATATATATGAAGCGATAAATATGCTGTTCTTATTTCGATGTGCGTTTTATTAAATACCCCAAAGTGGTTGGTTAATTGAATGGTTGGTTGTAATATAATGTAGTTTTAAATATTTTTAAGTGATTTTAACTTTATAAATGGAGGAATTTATCGCCATAATTTTGCTTAAATTTTCTTGGGAACTGTTCTGACATCATCTTCACATTAAAATACAACTTTCTCAAGAAGGCAAAATTTATTTCTACTTCGTTCGTAAGCAGTTTTAATTACACGAATGTTTAAGAGGTTGATTCATCTTCAAACCAGCGTTACGTATGTACAGTTGTCCGCATATGTAATGTTCCTCGCCTCACAGGCGACTCCGTACGTGTGGCGGCAACGCCGCAGTGTTAGTCAAGGTACCCCAACTGGGGGAAGGTGGGGCGGAGGGGGGGACAACCGAGTCCAAGTCTGGGTTCATAAAAAAAACAATTAATATGATCGTGAACAGCGTTGAACGCCATGTAGTTTACTAAGTCTTATACAGTAATAAGGTTCCATTATGATTACTGCAAATCTATATGAACAGCTACTGCAATAGAACTTTTTTATATTAATAAATGCGAAATGTTCGCCTGCAGGCTATAGTTTACGCGAAAATATCCAGCAGGCGAAAATTTGACAATTTAAACTAATCTTTGGAAGCTAGCAAGAAATAAAACTTAGATCATTAAAATACTTTATTTGAAAAGTAAAATCAGTATACAGAGTGTCCCATAAGTCCGGATCATAGGAGAAATTCATATTTTTCTATTTCTACAAACCATAATTCATATTTTTCTTTTCTACAGGCCATAATATCTGTGAGCAAGGAAGAACGAATCCAGATAATTCTATTCATAGGAAATCGGAGTCAAAGAGAGGCCGCTGCTGAATTTAACAGACTGCATCCAGACCGCGAGCCATAACACAGAGTTGTGTTAGCAGACTTGTTGCAAAGTTTAAGGAAACAGGATCCATAGAAGATAAACCACGCAGTGGACCTTCAAGGAGGTCCACTGACGATGATACAGCGACTGCTATCCTGGCTCATTTTAACAGAAGTCCCAATAAGTCTCTTCGGCGATTGTCCGCCGAGACAGGAGTGTCGAAAAGTAGCATCCATCGCATTCTTCAGGCTCACAAATGGCATCCATATAAACTTCAGATCCTACAGAAATTAAGCGAAGATGATGATCCCGACCGGCGCGCGGATGGAATTTTGTGAATGGGCTACGGAACAATATGCTCGGGATGCAATTTTCCGTCCACCATTCTGTTCAGTGACGAGGCTGTTTTTTATGGAAATGGTGAGGTAAATCCCCTCTTTTTCTTTTTCGATGAACATGTCACTGGAGGCACCTACCTACGTATGCTCAAGGAAGAAGCATTTCCCAGTGTCTTGAACGAAAAAGGAAATTTCCCAACATGGTTCCAGCAAGACGGCGCTCCTGCACATTACAGCACCAAGTAAGGGAATACCTGTACCAACAATTCCCTGGTCATTGGATAGGACGTCGAGGGCCTGTGGAATGGCCAGCTAGAAGCCCGGATCTCACGCCACTAGATTTTTATCTCTGGGTCCACTTGAAAGCGCTGGTATACGCAGAGAAAATTAGGAGTGTTCAACATTTGCGGCAGCGCATTATTGGGGTATGTAACACCATTACTCCTGACATCATTCACCGTATGCTTGCTGACTGGGTATCACGTCTGAATTTGTGTAGTGAAAACAATGGTGGACATATTGAGCACGTTCTGTAAATAAAAGCTTTTGTTTTGCCTTTTTTTATTATTTTTCCTATGATGCCGGACTTATGGGACACCCTGTATTGTAATAAAAATCGTAAAGTAAAAGCAGTAAAGCCATTTTAATTTATACTGTATTATTACTGTATAACAAGAATGTCATTAGTGCCACTAATTTCCCAACCCTTCCGAATAGTGTCCCTTACTTTGTGTAGGTTATTCTATGCAGAGACAATCCATTCAGCATGAATAGGTTTCAGTGTGGAGAGCTTCAAATCTATCTTACCGAGAGATTCATTTACGGGAGCTATTGAAGAATAGGGACCCCAGCCTTTTTTAGTTAGGCTTATAAGGCTAACTAACGAAAATATCACGACCTAACCTAACCAATCGTTAGGTTAACTGTACGCCTTTGACGATTGGTTAGGTTAGGTCATGATATTTTCGTTAGTTAGCCTTTTAGCTAACTAAAGAAGGCTGGGGTTCCTATTCTTCAATAGTTCCCATTTACGTTGAATGCTGCTGAAACTTTACCCACATACCAAGAGGTAAAACTTGCCTTGATATATGACCTCAACCTCGACCAACCACAGTCCAGAATAAATGTCGTCATTTTAATCTGTAAGATTATAACTAGCAACTGTTGACCGCGAAATTATGATGCTACACTCTCGTCCAAGGATATGAAAGAACGAAAATTTGCTGCCGCGAAATTAGCCTGGTTTACAGTATATATACTTATAAACTCATACAATATTATACTAATGTTTGTGAAATGACGTTGATGGGCCAAACTGAGGTGTATCCATGGTTACTGGCATGATCTATGTTCATACCATTTATTACACCGTATGACGAACACCGACTCTGAAAATGAATCCAGCTCAAGATAAAATTGCATAGCGAGGCCGGATAAGGTATGCGGGAAGCAGGCCTCTCTGTCGCTGACATAGCCATGGAATTGGGAATTTCGAAGCCTACTGTTCGACGCTGGGTGCAGACGTGGCAGGAGACTGGGAATCTGCTAGATCGTCCTAAGTGTCGGGCACCAACAAGCAGGGTTGGCAAAACCCCGGGTTTTTCACAAAAAAAACATCCCAACTGGGTTTTTGCTGGGTTTTTTGGGTTTTGGGTTTTTTGATGGGTTGAAATTTTTTTTAGAAAGGTTCGATAATTATGTAGTGCCTAATATATCTATTATTTTATCCATTATTATCTAATCTACAATATATATATTAAAAAGACATCTTTATTTCACAGAAAGTTCAGATATGAGAGATAATAATGACATTAGAATTTTCTCCATTTTAATTTTAGATATGCCGAGGTATGCCGAGGTATGCCGAGACTCGAATTTGGAGCATCAGTTGAAACTGATTCACTTCCTCCAACTTTGGCTTTTGGCAAAGATGATCCAAAGATTATAAGTGAAAATGTGCCTGAAATGAGTGACACCAGTGCAGGTTCTTCATCATCCACATTCTGTCATTCAACACCAATAAAGCATGATAAAAGGCAAATATCAATTACACCATTTGTGGTAAGAACGACTGTGGACCAAAAAGAAGAAGTTCAAGGAGGAAGTTCAAGAGGAAGAGGGTGAAGAATGGCTGATTGAAATAAATTCAGAATACATGGCAGGATATTATGCATTCCGCTTAAAAGACGCACTCATTTTTCTTCCTTATTTATTCAAAGATAGTATAGTGAGCTCTACATCAGCTAGTAATTGGTGGAAAATTGTTGAAATGAAAGTTGTTGAAATGAAAGAAAAAAAGAGACCAGGATACCATTAGGTTTTGCTAAATTTATGAGATCTATTCATATTGTCCGACCAGTTCCGGATCATTGGAAAGATTTTTTTCAACGTTTGGCTTGGTATGGAGTAAAATGCGAAATAGATTAGGGAAAGAAAAGGCAGAAATGTTGGTTCGAATCTACCGCTACCTAAGGTCAAAAGATGCTGAACATACTGATCAATAATCAATATTAGGTACCACTTAAATTATTTAAATTATAAAGCTGAAAAGAAACATGATTTATTTTTAGATATAGGTAGCCAATTAGAAGATAGATAAATTAGATACAGTATTAGATATAAGGTTCATAATGAAACGTCAAATAAATAGTTTCTGGAAATTTAGTTTTTATTGGCCTTATCACATTAATTATAGTTTATAGTTGTTAATATATAAGACTGCATAACCATATTATAAAAAATGCCAAGTTAAAAATAAGCTTATGAGAAGTTTTTAGGTTGGGTTTTTGGTGGGGTTTTGGTCTTGGGTTTTTGGGTGTGTTTTTGGTGTGTTTTTGGGTTTGGGTTTTTTGGTACCAACCCTGCCAAGAAAGACCACCCCAGAAGACTGGAGAACAATCAACGAAGTGCAGAACGATCCTATCAACAACGCAGTCGCCATCCGGGAGACACTACATATGGGCGTGCCAGTGGACACCGTAAGGAGACGGTTGCATGAAGCAGGATATCACCACCGTACTCCTGCCAAAAAAGAGAGGATCGAGGAACGACATCGTCGGGTCAGGCTCTCGTTTGCTCGCCAGCATAGAAATGATGATCTCTACAACTCATGGCCGTCTTCGGTGTCGGCGAAAAGACAACAAGAGATATGTCCGCCAAAATATTTACGAAGTGGCACGGAGTGGGCGAATGTGTGGGAATGGATGCACCTGCAAGGACTAGGAGAGCTGACTGAGATCCACGGGAGGTTTATGGCAGACTCTCCCTCTAGGTGGCTCCCCACCTGGCTACAGTCTTCAACTAATCATTGGAGACGAGCCAGGTGCCTGGTGACTGGAGGGAGGCCAACGTGACCCCTATCTTTAAGAAAGGGGATCACGAAAGTCCAGGGAACTATCGTCCCAATAGTCTCACTTCGGTTGTAGGTAAATTATTAGAGGAGATAATAGCGGATAGGATCGTTGACCATTTGGATTAGATCAAAGAGAGAACCCAACATCAGATAGAAATTCTTAAGGAACGTTTAGAACAGAGCATGGCCCGTTCGGAAACCACGGTGAGTAGTCCGAAAAATAGGACAAACGATGAAGAATTCAAGGTAGTCAAAAGGAAGAGATCCTTAAAACCGAGATACAAGGATTCTGAACCCATTACCATAAAAATAGGTTTGACTTACTTGCTGACAAAGAGGAGGAGTCCATTTTAATTGGGGATTCCCTTGTCAGAAATCAAGAGACCGAGAGAAAACTTAGATGTTTTCCAGGTGCCGCAAGTGGGACAATAAATTGTGAATTAGACAGTATTAACGTCAGAAATAAAAGTTGCGCCATCATTTGAGGGGTCGCGCGTCTTACGGTACCTAAGCGCCACCACAGGTGAAAACGTGTTTTTGATGGATATCACTATTTTCACCCTTCCTTTATCGCGTGGTTTGGGTTATAATTACCTTACGACACTAGAAGTATGGTTGAAAACCTTATGAAGTGAACTACTTTTTTCACCTCTATCACCAGCCAAAAGTTCACCCAAAGTTCGGCATAATAAGAAAATCAAAAAATTAAAAAAAATATATATAAAATATAAAATATGAAAATCTATTCCAAAAACTCATCAACATCTTCATTAGCATACTTAGAACTCTAATTTAGCCAAAAATGAACGTTCTAGCTCAATTAATAACAGAGATACTATTGCCAGAATATTGCTGAACTTTGGATGCGATTTGTGGCGAATTTTAATTTTGGCGCTTAGGTACCGTACGACGCGGGACCCCTCATTTGTACTTGTTGGTAGCAATGACTTTTTTCAGAGAGGGACAAGAGAGCAGGCTGAAGTCATTGTAAAAGAGTTTGAAAACCTAGCCGATAAGATTAATAAAAAGACACATGGGAATGGTTGCAGGAATTCTCCCAAGAATGGAAGCTAGTGGTTGTACTTTCAATAAAGCTATTAGCATAAACAATAGAGTGAAATGCATTTGTGAGAGTAAAGGAATAAGGTTTGCCTATTTTTTGGCCGACTTTTTTCGATAGCGAAGAATGAATACTTTGTCTCGGATGGGGTTCATTTTAACCAAAACGGTAAGAAGAAAAATGTTGATTTGATAAACATTAACTTGTATAATCTTTTAAATTAGGACCCTCCCAGTAGCATGGTAGCAAAAATGTGGAGTACAATGCAAGTGCCTGCAGCATTGCAACATGCCGTGACATAGCATTGCAACATTGTATGCAACATTTGCAACCATGCAGAAAAAGATGCACATAGGCCTGTAAATGGGTTAGCGGGTCCAAACCTTAAAATAAAGGGAATAGAGCCAACTGCAACACTTGCAACATTTTTCAGCATTGGTGGAAAACATGCACAGGGGCTAGGGAAGGATGGTAGGGGGGCTAGGGGGGGCGCCAAACCATAAAATTAAGCGAATACAGATATATGAATTGTATGTTTTCATACTTTTTACTGCTGGAGCATAATAGAGCCTTCCCGTCTTTGGATCAAAGTCAGTTGGCTTAGAATACAGCCATGTCCTGGGGACACAGCCAGTTAGTACAGCAAGTCGCATTTGTTTGGAGACATACATATACAGGGTGGCGCAAAAGTCAAGAACCATAGGCACATTTTATTAAATTATAATAAATGTTCGAATTGGTGTCCTTCCACTTGGAGACGCTTTCTGACGCGCTGAATGCATAATGTTTGAACATTCCTTAACACATTGGTACTGACTTTGACACACTCAGATGTGATTTTATCCTTTAGAGACCGCTGAGGTGTAATATCGCTTCGTCGCTGAACCTTCGTTGAAGCTGTCGATGTTGTAGAAATCACTGGCAGAACTCTACACGACGGTCTGTGTTGTCACTGTGCAGTTCCTGAACGAGTTGGACTTTGTAGGGGTGGAAACGATTTGTTGTAAGAATTCGTTGAATGGATCTTCTGGAGACACCCATTTCCTGGGATAACCTTTTTAAGGACTTACGTGGGATGTTTTCGAGGTGATTGAGTACCGTCAGTGATGTTGCTCCATCGGTTGAACTTTTTGGCCGGCCATTACGCGGCCGATCATGAACACTTCGCGTTTCTTTGAAGCAAGTGAACAGTTTTCCAACTGATGCCTGAACAACTGGCGGCTTCTCAGGGTGTTTGTCATTAAAAGCAGTAGCAACTGATCGGTGTGTGTTACCACGCCTTGCACACATTAAAGCTATCTCCACCCGTTCATCTATTGTCAATTTCTGTGCCATAGGTTCAACAACAAATCTGAAAAGAACAAAACACATTAAAACATAAATTATTAAAATGTGCCCATCCTCTCACTACAACTTCTTGAACTAAAATGCCGGCTTTCCCGCGCTCCTTCTGACAGGCTTTTGAATATGGCGTTGGCTTGATCGGCTTTTCTCTGAACACACACACACATCCACATACATACAATCATATCATGTACACAAGTTTATATTATATATATAATATATATATATATATTATATATATATATATACAAACTGTTAATTCCTTTGAATGTTCTTTTTTCTGAATTGTACCACATACATATACACAGTAAAGGCTGAAATAAAACGCGTCTACGTGCTCTGTTTATTTAATATATATTTGCAGCAGTGATGAAAAGAAATAACAATACAGGCAGTAAAGGCGAATTAAAATACACTATATGTATGCAACAGTCATGAACTAATAATACTACTAGGTTTATTTAATATATATGCATAACATAGAATGGGGATAATAATTGTTTATTATACATGTACGAGACAAAATGGAAACACTAATACAAACTTTAAGATCAGTTTTTACCGTTCTCAAATAAAATAGTAAACTCGCACGTAATCGTATCCATATTCACATCTTCATTACTTTGTACTACGCAGTAAATGCGATTTAAATTAATTCTACACTTAAATTATGCGGGGGGTCTATGTTCAACATAAACGCCTTTTAACTCGTTTAACACTATTTTTGTACCTACTTTACAATTGGGAGTAAAACTGTCACGCTCTTTAAACATGAACAGAACACATATACACAGTTATTTCCTTTTGATTGTATTTTTTTTTCTGATTTGAACGCGTTTTGTCTGAGCACATACACAGTCAGTAAAGATGGATTAAAATATGTATATACAGCAGTTGTAAAATCAGAATATACGGCTATTTAATATATATGCATGACATAAAATGGAAATAATAATTGTTTAAAATATATGTCAGACAAAATGGAGATAACAACGGTAATAATAAATAAGCTCATCAGTGAAAATATTATGCAGTCTTCAACCGAGGTCGATCTCACCAGAGTAACTGTTTATTCAATGTATCAAAAAAAATCTGAGGGATTTAACATTCAGTTTTGGTGTCTACGTCTATCTATACATATATATATATAACTTCCGTCTATGGCTTTGGGCGGTTCGAGGTTGACGGGGTTCTGGTTAGGTGGCAACAACGGATTTCTCACTGCGTGGTAGCTGG
>JAJOZX010005916.1:17500-142500 GCA_023014485.1 Bathynomus jamesi
AGGCGCACACAAATTTTGTAAACTAAAAGCCCGGCTGTGCGGGTCCTTCACTTTCGGGTCGGGTCTGGGTCTGGGTCAATTTTAAAATTCACTTTCAGGTTTGGGTCCGGGTCTTTTTTCAAGTTCACTATCGGGTCCGGGTCCGGGTCCGGGTCTTTTTTCCAGTTCACTATCGGGTTAAACCCGGGTCTGGGTCCGGGTCCGGGTCCGACCTGCCAACCCTGATATATATATATATATATATATATATATATATATATATTAAATAAGTCTTGTATATTGTGATTTTACAACTGCTATATATACGTCTTTTAATTTATCTCTACTGGATATATTATTATTTTGTCTGATATATATATATATATATATATGCAGTGGCGGCTCGTGACTAAAAATTCTAGGGGTGCTGTCTCTAAGAATGGGTTGAAATAATTACTGAAATAAAAGGATGAGCATTGAGCAATGACTAAAAGTTTCAAAAGTTATTGAAAAAGTTATTCAGTGAGCTCATCCTTATATTGTTCTTGATTATTTCAATTGTAAATAAAAAATTTAGGGGTGCTGCAGTTCCGCAGTGTCTACCGACGAGCCGCCACTGTATATATGTTAAATAAGTCAAGTATATATTATTTTGGTTTTACACCTATTGTATACACATATTTTAACTCATCTTTACTGATTGCATTGTTATGTTATGTTTGATTCAGATGTATGTTAAATAAACTTCCACTGTAGTTGTTTTATTTCAACCTTTACCACTGTGTATATGTATGTGGCTGTATGTTCTTGGATGTGTGCGTGCGTGCATACAAAAACCGTTCGTCACAAAAATTAAAAGGAATGAACAATGTGTGTGTGTGGTATATATATATATATACACATATATATATATATATATATATATATATATATATATTATATATATATATATATACATATACATATATATATATGTGTGTGTGTATATATATATATATATATATATGTGTGTGTATATATATATATGTGTGTGTGTATATATATATATATATATATATATATATATATATATATATATATATAACAATATATACTCGTATGTATATATGATATGATTGTATGTGGATGTGTGTGTGTTCATAGAAAAGCCGATCAAGCCAACCAACACCTTATTCAAAAGCCTGTCAAAAGGAGCGGGGAAAGCCAGCATTTTAGTTAAAGAAGTTATATATATATATATATATATATGTGTCTAAACTAATGCGGCTTGCTGTACCGACTGGCTGTGTTCCCAGGGCATGGCTGGATTCTGTGATCCAAAGCCGTCTAGGATGTCTAGAGAAGGCTCCAAGATGCTCTAGCAGCAAGAAGTATAGAAACATACAATTCATATATCTGTATGCGCTTAATTTTATGGTTTGGCAGCCCCCTAGCCCCCCCCTACCATCCTTCCCTAACCCCTGTGCATCTTTTCAACCAATGTTGCAATAGGCTCTGTTCCCTTTATTTTAAGGTTTGGACCCCCTAACCAAATTTACACGCCTCTGCGCATCTTTTTCTGGAATGGTGCAAATGTTGCACGCAATGTTGCAAACTTATGCCACATGTTGCATGCAACTGCATTGCACTCCACATTTTTTAAATCATACTACTGCCCCAACCAGTAGTTGATTTTACTCCACCAGTAGTTAATCTTACTCCACCAGTCGTTAATCTCACTTGTTCATTTTCTGACAAGCTCCCCCCTTAACACTAATTGATTCACCTGCTTCGGGAAACGACTCAGGTCAAATAGAAGAAACAACAACTTAAAATATATTAAATTGCTAGTCAGTGCTAAGTCAATTAGAAACAAACTAATGGAATCCAAAAAGAAAAAAGAGAACTTTGATATCATAGGAATAACTGAATCCTGGATTTATTTTGAATCAAGGGACTTTGTAGGAGAATTTGAAATGGGAGGTTACAAAATGTTTCACAAAGATAGGAACGGAAAGGAAGGTGGCAGAATATTTTTATATGCTCGTGACTTCCTGCCTCCGTTAAATAGTAATAGTATTTCTGCTCATGAAATGTTGGGAATTTAACTAAATTTGAACAATAAAATAGTGCATCTATTTCTAGTATATAGGCCACCTCACTACCCCGTTGATGAGGATATAAACTTGTATAATCAATTAAGCAGATCAATAAATAACGAGATGAGTGTAATTTTTATTTTAACTGCAGTAATATAAACTGGGAAGACGAAACAACTGATGCTGAGGGCTGAGGACTATTGGAATTTGCAGATGATAATTTATTAAGTCGATGGGTTGACTCTCGTACAGAGTTCCGTTGTGGGTCCTTTATGTTTTATCATCTATATTAACGATATAGACGTTGGGCTCCTAAATACAATTTCTAAATTTGCAGACGATACCAAATTAGGAAATAATGTAGGTAATGAGGAGGGGGCGAAAGAACGCTTGAAAATGATCTTGATAGGTTGGGCGAATGGTCTGCTACTTAGCAGATGCCACTGAACTTGGACAAGGTAATGCACATAGGTTGCAAGAACCCGAAGACCGATTACTCTCTGTTTGGAAGAACTTGATTGAGACTAATCTAGAGAAAGACTAAGGAATTTATATCAGTGATGATCTCGAACCGTCAAAGCAATGTGCAGAAATCGAAAAGATGGCCTTGAAAATGCTAGGTTATATTAAAAGACGGTTCCAATTTAGAAATAAGAAGTGTAATGCCTCTCTACAATTCACTCGTTAGACCTCAACTCGAGTATTCTGTACAGTTTTGGTCACCATCCCTTAGGAAGGATATACTGTAGAAAGGTTGGAAAGGGTACAAGCAAGGGCCACAAAATTGATCCTTCAATGAGAATGCAAAACTACGAACGTAGATTAGAGCGACTAAATCTGTTTACCTTGGAGACCAGGAGATTGCACGGTCAGCTTAATCAAGTTTTCAAGATGCTCACTGGAATAGACAGGGTAGACCACATTCTTGGTATAATCCGACAAGAAATAATGTTTTGAAGTTGGAACTAAAATATTTAATACCTCCATCTGCGGTAATTTCTTCTCCTATAAAATAGTTAATATTTGGAACCAACTTCCCTCGAGGTTGTTTCAAGCCATAGTATAAATATGTTTAAAAATAGGCTAGACAAAGTACTGAATACACTCAGGGTTTAAGACTGTCCACACATATAATTTAAGAATCGATTAAATATTATAACGTAACCCCGCAGGAGTTTGTTTAAACATTTGCTCTTACACTTAGTCCTCCCCCTACTTTAGAGAGACATCTCTGGTTGCACTGTGTCTCACATGGCATGATCAGCCATCGAGCAACTCATTTGTTTATTACTTGCCTTATAAACACTTCTAAGTGGAAGACTCTTGAATTCGCCACAAAAAGATTTTCTCTACTCTCGTGGTGGCATAACGTAGTTTAGTATGAACGACTCAATATATCACTTGCCGCATAAACACCTTTTACGACGGGAGACCCAAGTTGAAACGGCGACACTCAGAGTTGGTAGACATCCACCATGACAGACATGACAGACATGCAATTACAGAAAACACACTAACATACTTGCCTGCTCCGTTAATAGGCCTAAAATATAATAGAAAAGTATTCTGTAGAAATGCATATTTTCATAACGAACGAACAAAAAAAAAAAAATGCGTTGAGTTGCGTTTCTGCCGTTACAATTTTTTTCTCTTCTTTCTCTTGGGTGGCTGGATACACGTGACGAGTAAGGGGATGGAGTGGAAAACCTGAGTTCTGTTCGCAATTCTTGTTTCAACCCCTTTCCTGTAGAAGCATTTCGGCACTTTGCCGGGGTGATGGCTTTGCGCGTACTTGGGTGTAGACATGGAAAGTTTAACCTTTACTTCTCTTATCCCTTTTGGGGCTAGCCTGGAGTGGGCCATCGGGTCTTTGTTAGACTGATTCCTCGATAAGTAGAGCTGTAAATATTTTGTATAAAGTCAAAACCCTATGTTTGAGGTTTTTGTGACTATACCAAGTATTTGATATAAGATCAGCACATATAATATTAGTTAGTTGTACAACGGTGCTATCCAGTGCACTATTTCTATGTGTCCATACTGTAATTGTAGAGCTGGCTTATATATTCTCCTCTTTCCTGTAAAATTTTCTTGCTACTTTTCCAGGATCAAGGTATTTTCTTCAACCTCTTTCCGTACCTGCCTCGCGGGGTATTTTATTCTAGAGTGTGGGTGGGTCTCATATATTACAGAGTTTAAATGTTTGTTAGTGTGACCAGAGTTGGAAACGGGTTACCAACCTTGCTTGACCTGTGACCCGTGTGATCCGTCCAGTACCTGACCCGAAATTCATCCTCTGGCGGCCTTATACTTTTCTATCCAGTTTTCTACTACTGTTAGAGTAATTAAAAAATGTTCTAGTTTGATAACAGGAACCTCCCTGAATGGACCGAAAGGTCTCTCTCTCTCTCTCTCTCCTCTCTTCTCTCCTCTCTCTCTCTCTCATGTATTCAGAGACTAAAACCCTTCCATCGATGAATAATTCATATATAGGAAGCTTTGTATAAGAATTTCATTGGGTATTGCATGTTAATTTACAGTTTCATTTCATTGGGTATGGTATTGCATATTAATTAACAGTTACTGTATCTATTACTGTATTCGAAAGGAAAGACAGGAGATAGTTAAGATACAACTCCTAATGGAGCACCTGACATCAGGAGAGGACTCCTAATTGCTCTTCCGGTAAAGAATTGTAGATACTCGTAAATATAGAAATCCCGAAGTAAGGTAGTTAGTTGAAGAGCTCTTCAGTTAAGGAAAAAATCAAATAAGATGCGAATGAGTAAGACCAAAGAGCAGGTAATTAAAATTTCAAATATAAAATAATTAGCTAGACTTTTTCGATGAATTCAGCCAAAGTGTGTGTGTGTGTGTGTGTGTGTGTGTGTGGTGTGTGTGTGTGTGTGTGTGTTAACTAAAATATCTTTTGAGTCTTAATTCTTTTTAGTACCACACATGATATTTGTCTTTTTAATAAATTATAATTCATAGCCTTGTTTACTATCCCTGTGCAGTAATGATACGGTTTATATATATATATATACACAAATGGCGTCCCAAAAAAATGTATACACACTTTAACAGCTGATAGCTCAATTGATGTTTCTTTCTTTCCAAGTTAAACCCATTAGAATTAATAATGGCAGTCAGACTAAGCTTTGAACAAAGGAAATTCATTCTAAAATGCTACTGGAAGTGTAAAAACGCAGTTGAAGTGCAAAGACAGTTTAGGAGGGAGTTTCAAACAGATCCACCAACGCGACTTACCATCACTCGAATTAGAGATAAGTTTGAAGCCGATGGAACTGTTCAGAATGTCCACAAGAAGCGTTCCGGAAGACCACGGACATCGACAAGCCCCACAAAGCAGAAGAGTACTGGAAACGTATCACCAAAGTCCAAGAAAATCTGTGCGGCAAGCGAGTTGTGAGGGAATTTCAGAATCGTCTGTCCAACGCATTTTGAAGCGCTGTCAATGGAAAAGTTACATTCCAAGATTAGTCCATGCTATTAATGAAGATGATCCGGACCGAAGAGTGGAGTATTGCGAGTGGTACTTGGCACGATGTGGATGTGGATTGGACGAAGGGGTTTCGTAGAATACCCTCCGCGTTCACCAGACCTCACACCACTAGACTTTTTTATGGGGATACTTAAAAGACAAAGTCTACGCTATAAAACCTGCAACAGTCGCTGAATTGAGAGCAGCCATTGAACGAGAATGCACACAAATACCAAACGAAATGTTTCGTGATGTTTGCGATTCCATTGCTTCGCGTTATCAGCAGTGCCTGGACCAGAACGGACGTCAGTTTGAAAACAGGCGTTGACAAAACAATTAAATAATGTCTGTAGATTCTATTACATTTTGAAAATGAAATGTATTTTAATAAACACTGCCTTTATATTTTAAAGTGTGTATACATTTTTTGGGGACGCCCTGTATATATATATATATATATATATATATATATATATATATATATGTATATATACGAGTGTGGGCTGAAAAGTAATGCCTCGACTCAAATAAATTTTAAACGGGTTGAAGGATTTTATCGAAACAAAAGCAGATATGTACCTTAGAGTTTATTCTTCGAAACGATACATTTACTTTTCAATAAAATCACCCTCTACCTCGATACATTTACGCCAACGATAAATGAAGTTTTGAAATTCATCCCGGTAAAACTCTGAGCTTTGACTACGAAACCAAAATTTCACAGCGGCCTTAACTTCTTCGTTAGACTTGTAGCGATTTCCACGGACATGTTCTTTAAGGTTAGGAAAGTGGTGAAAATCGCATGGTGCTAAATCGGGGATATATGGTAGATGCGGCAAGACGATGAATTGCAGATCCTCAGTTCCTTCTTGCGTTTGAACACTGGTGTGAGGATTGCGTTGTCATGGTGAACAATGACTGCTTTTTTTTGTGGGTGCAAACCCTCCTGATCTGTTTTTTCAACTTCTTCAGTTTCAATATAATGTGCAGAGTTGATTGCTGTCCCTCTTTCCGTAAAGTCTTCGAAAACAACACCAGTGATATCCCCAAAAACAGTCATCATCACTTTTCCAGCCGATTTTTGAATTTTGAATTTTTTTTGCAGTGAATTTGTGTGCCGATATTCTATGGATTGCCGTTTATTTTTAGGGTCATAATGGTGGACCCACGTCTCGTCTCCTGTCACAATGCTGTGCAGAAATTCGTCTTCATTTTCGAAGCGCTGCAGATTTTCTTGGCAAATGCGTAGTCTCTCAGTTTTAATCTCGGCAGTGAGCATGCGAAGCACCCATCTGGCGCAGACCTTTCGGTAACTGAGAATACTGATAATGTGTACCATTCGCTCTTTGGAGATATTGAGCATTGCAGCATTTTTATTTGGTGTAATGTGACGACTTCCACGAATCAGTTCGTCAACGTAGTTCCGATGAGACTCGTCGGTTACCGTTACAGGCCTTCCACTTCGCAGTTTGTCTCACAAATCTTCTTGCCCTGCTTCTCTTTCTTTACACTGCCTCGCCCACTGTCGAACGGTACTCACATCAACACACTGTTTGTCGTACACAGCTTGCATTCGCCGATGAATGTCTATGGGAGCAACTTTCCGCGGTCAAAATTTAATTACGGCACATTGCTTGAGGCGAACGTCTTTACTCCTTTCCATTATAATTGATGCTAAACCAACGTGTGGAATTAGTGTAGGCTATATTAGGCAATAACACAAAACCGGTTTTATCTGGTTACCTCTACACAATCTGGAATGGGGTGGGGGATATCAAGTCACAACATAAAGCCGGTTTTATCTGGTTACCTCTACACAATCCAGAATTATTCAAGTGGATGCATTACTTTTCAGCCCACCCTCGTATATATATATATATGTATGAACAGAAGGATCAACACAACGGCAAACATTTTCATTTATTTGTACTTCAGACGTTTCGACAAATCTTTTGTCATCATCAGTGAATTAAGTCTTAAAACCTTAAAACAAAAGTAAAAAGTGAAAAGTGAAAATTACCTCAATACAATATTAAAACCATTAAAATTAAAACCTTAAAGCAAAATGAAAATTGCATCAATACAAAATTAAAATCATTTAAATTTCATCACTATAAAAACTAAAATTAAATTAAATTACCTCAATAGGTAAATACACAATGTTTACATCCACCTCCATACTTGGCAAAGTCTAAGAGAACACTGGATGGTCAGAGGATTAGAAAGGGTATGTCTGTGAGAATCGGTTGGTTAGTTAGAAGAGTTGTAATTTGTAGGATGAGCTATTATTATTAAGGGAGGGTTTGTTTCTATAGATGTACAAAGATTCTAAAATTCGGAGTTCTGTAAGGTTATTGGATCTAGTTAAAATTTCAAACTGAGTTTTGTGAAGGGGATGGTCGTTTTCATTACTATGGTTTCTAATTGCGGATTGTGGAGGGCTACTGAGGGGACGGTTGGTACGGATCCAATAACCTTACAGAACTCCGAATTTTAGAATCTTTGTACATCTATAGAAACAAACCCTCCCTTAATAATAATAGCTCATCCTACAAATTACAACTCTTTTAACTAACCAACCGATTCTCACAGACATACCCTTTCTAATCCTCTGACCATCCAGTGTTCTCTTAGACTTTGCCAAGTATGGAGGTGGATGTAAACATCGTGTATTTACCTATTGAGGTAATTTAATTTAATTTTAGTTTTTATAGTGATGAAATTTAAATGATTTTAATTTTGTATTGATGCAATTTTCATTTTTCTTTAAGGTTTTAATTTTAATGGTTTTAATATTGTATTGATGTAATTTTCACTTTTTACTTTTTACTTTTGTTTTAAGGTTTTAAGACTTAATTCACTGATGATGACAAAAGATTTGTCGAAACGTCTGAAGTACAAATAAATGAAAATGTTTGCCGTTGTGTTGATCCTTCTGTTCATCTGTAAGCTCCGTTTCCCTAAGGAGAAGTCAATAGCTTTGATATATATATGTATATATATCAAAGCTATTGACTTCTCCCATATATATATATATATATATATATATATATATATATATATATGGGATGAATTTCACACTTAAACACATGAAATGAATGAATGATTCAAACCACAAGGAAAAAATTTATTCCGAAGCCGTTCGTGTATTCAGCCATACACTTCATCTGGGAATGACGAGGTGTATTGCTGAATGCACGAAAGGCCTTGGAATCCCTTTTTCTTTTTCCTTGTGGATTTGCATTTTATATATATATTATATACACACACAGAGAAAGGGAGAGCGATGCCAGATATTCCTGTCTTTTCTCATTAAATTTCTGTTAATAATAGGATTAAATTCTCTTCCTTTGTTAACATAATATGTAATTTTACCTAGATTTAAATGAAGTAATTGTTTTACATGTGAAAATTTGAGGAAGTGAATGTTACAAAAATTGACGTTAATTAGGGGAAGAATTCGTCCAGAAGAGAACATATTCCGAGTCATTAAAACTGTGGTTCAACATCAGCTTCTACTGCAATATTTTGCTGGTTAATCTCGTGTGTTAATCTTAATTGTACTTTCGAAATAAATTAGTTTTGAAACTAAAAGAGTGTCATGAACCAGTAGTTAAGATATTTAACTACAGTAAGTGTACATCTCCCGCAGTTCTCTATTATAGTCCTTTTAACTATTGAAAATGTCGTATATCAATTAAGAGTTATAACAAGTATATGCTTGTATTGATCAAATGATTATCACCCTATTTTTCATGCTCATGGCTGGTCGTAAGAGTCATAAACGTTAAAAAATAATAATAATCGTGATTAGTCATTACCACGGGTCATCTCGGTCCTCCTAATTCTGCGTTTTCGCATATAAAATTTGAGTTATACGAATATATTATGCTTCGCAATTTATTGAAACTCGCAACTTAGACCAAACAAAAAGATGACTGAGTTTTAGTAAATTAGTGTTCGAAATTGAATACTGTATAACTCGCAAACTTTACATGAGAAAACATATAATTATAAGGAGTGAGACGAGCCGTGGTTGGTTTGTGGTGACTAATCATGGTTGGTTTTACAAATATTTATGGCTCTTATGGCCTTTTTATGAGACCAAGCACTTCCGTGTCTATTTCCTTACACATTATCGAGACCTTGAATTTAGTGAATTAAGTAGCAAGGGCGAAATCATTTGGACGCGAGGATTTCAATTTCTTATCGTAAACATAAAGAGTGAACGCAATATGGGTTATTAAGATCAATGCAGGTATAAGAAATACTGTATTGTAAATGGAAGGACTATGAATATTTTAACAGCAAGCACCACATCCGCCTAATTCTATTTGATTTTATTTCATAACTGCCCCAATGCCCCATGGTACCAAAATATGGAAGATTAAAGAAATGATTACTCGACTCTTCACTTAAAACGTGAAACATTAATTAAAATTAACGACTTGACGATACGAAAAACCAATTAAAGCCATCATCAGGTGCAAAACAAACGAACAAACCAACTAAATAAATAGTCTTAATTTAGGACTTTGCGAAAAAGAGGAGGAAACAAAAATTGTAGGTATAAAGCAAAAAAACTAAATTAAATTTCGTAATAAAACGGAATGAGAGGGAAAAAACTTGATAGAATGAAGAGAACTTTGGGACCCGTGTTAATGATATGACTGTGTTATGGTCCGTAAAATCAGAACCATAAAAATTAAAATAACTAAAAGAGATAGATAGATAGAAAGAGAGAGAGAGAGAGAGAGAGAGAGAGAGAGAGAGAGAGAGAGAGTTACAAGGAGTTACAAGGAAAAGAAGTACCTCAAAAGGCCTTGCGGCCCATACCGAGGAGGTACCAATGGCAACGGGTGCCAGGGAAAATTTTGTAAACGTTTATTTTTCTTTCAACTATCATAGCAGTAGTAGGAAACTGGATAGAAAAGTAGAAGGCTCTCTCCCCACCCTCCGCTCCCTCCCTGCCAGAGGCAGGTATGGAAAAAGGTTGAAGAAAATACCTTGACCCTGGAAAAGTAGCCAAGGAAATTTTACAGGAAAGTGGAGAATATATAAATAGCTCTATATTTAGCTTGCTCACAGAGACACCGAGCAAGCGAACTCCTGCAGAGTTTTCTGAGGTTTTAATCTTAAACTATGAGTGTGTTCAGTACTTGTCTAGCCTATTTTTAAACAGATTTACACTGACTGGAAACAACCTCTGAGGGAAGTTGGTTCCAGATATTAACTATTTTATAGGAAAAGAAATTTCCGCAGACTCAGGTCCTAAATGTCTTTACACACTCAAATAGTGTGCAAGATTTCGTCTAACCTTTTCTTGAACTGATCCACAGAGGAACTGTTCACAACTTCCGAAGGTAACCTGTTCCATGTGTCACAGATCTTATACGTAAAGTAATTCCCACACACACTAGTCCTAAACCGTTTCAAATCCAACTTCCAACCATTGTTGCGAGTTGGGTTATCATTTAAACTAAACACTTCTAAAATCGACATCGTTGAACCCTCGTAAGAGCTTGAAAACCTCGATCAGTTGACCGCGCAGCCTCCGAGTTTCAAGCGAAAACAAGTTCAGGGCGCGTAACCGTCGATTGTAGCCTATATGCCTAACGGAAGGGATTAACTTTGTGGCCCTCGCCTGCACTCGCTCCAGCCTCTCAATATCTTTCCTGAGGGTGGGCGACCAGAACTGCACAGCATACTCCAGGTACGGCCGAACAAGGGAATTGTACAGTGAGAGCACAATCTCCTTGTTCCGAAACTGAAATTGCCTCCTGATATAACCCAATAGTTTCTGGGCTTTCTTTTCCACCTCTACACACTGTTTCGTAAACTTAAGGTCGCTGCTAATTAGCACACCCAAGTCCTTTTCTAAATCAGTCACCTCGATATTACTGCCCAGCATCGAGTAGTCCGACTTGGGATTGGCGTAGCCAATGTGCATCACTTTGCATTTACCCAAGTTAAACGGCATTTGCCATTTTTCGGACCACTCTCCTATCCTACCTAGGTCCGCACGCAGTTCCTCGATCGCTTCGGGCGTCCCAACATTGGCCCCAAGCTTGGTGTCATCAGCGAATTTGGCGATCCGACTGACGATGCCACCGTCGATATCATTTATGTAAATGGTAACAACAGTGGCCCCAAAACGGAACCCTGAGGAACCCCACTAGTGACCGAGGCCCAACCCGAACTAGCCCCTTTAATTACCACCCTCTGCCGCCTATTCCTCAGCCAGTTTTCAATCCACCTACCTATTTCCTCACCGATACCCAGCGCGCGCACTTTCGCCATTAGCCGGCGGTGAGGTACCTTATCAAAGGCTTTCTGAAAGTCGAGATAAAGTATATCAATCGCCCTACTCTTATCGTACTCACTCAACATGACGTGGAAAAACTCGAGCAAGTTGGTGAGACACGACCTATGCCGTCTAAACCCATGTTGGGAGTCCCCAAGCAGCTTGTAGGAATCCAAATGGTCAACGATTCTATCAGCTATTATCCTTTCTAATAATTTACCTACAACTGAAGTGAGACTAATAGGACGATAGTTCCCTGGACTTTCGTGATCCCCTTTCTTAAAGATAGGGGTCACGTTGGCCTCCCTCCAGTCACCAGGCAGAGAGAGAGAGAGAGAGAGAGAGAGAGAGAGGTACAAGAAGAAGTAGAGAGAGAGAGAGAGAGAGATACAAGAAGAAGTAGAGAGAGAGAAATGTAATGAAATGATGGGGTTGTTAAACCTCGTTCGCAACATCTTAAAAGGTAAAAAAAAACTTTTTTTCTACGTGAAGGTCAAAATATGAAAATAAAAACCCACTCTAATAGATAGAGTTTATTTCCACAACAGTTTCGACGCCCACTGGCATCCTCCTCGGGTGGATACAGAAACACGAATGAACCAAAAGAGGGAAAAACAGTCCAGGGACCGACCGTTAAGAAATTCGCACCTAGGTTAGATCCCATTCTCCCGACACCGGAAGGGCATTTTTATTAAGTACATTCGCACAAATTTAAAGCTATCTTCCTGTTCTAAACATACAGATTCTATTATTTTTTTATTTTTACATAATTATTACATTTATTATTAAATTTATTACATTTAATATTGCATAATTATTTATTACAGAAATTATAAATTTATTATTACATTGGTTATTACATTGTTGTTTATTATACAGAACTTATAAATCGAAAAACGAATGAAAAAGGCGATTAGGAAACAATCCAGAGACCATTGAGAAATTCGCACCTACTGTAGGTTAGATACCGTTCTCCCGACACCGGAAGGGCATTTTTATTACAGGGTCCACTTATAAGTACATTCCCACAAATTAAAACTATCTTCTTGTTCTATACATACAGATTCTAATACTTTGGCATAATTACTGCATTTATTATTTATTTATTATTCATTTATTTATTTAACATTTATTATTATTGCCTTTACCCTTTCGATGCCAGTAGGCGTCGAAACTGTTGTGGAAATAAACTATGTCTATTAGAGTGGGTTTTTATTTTCATATCTTAAAAGGTCGTATAACGGACGCAGACGACGTTCTTCCATCCAACTACTCTCCAGATCCAGTGTCGCTTAACTTCACTGATCGACGGGAAGCGGTGTTACGATACTGATCACAACGTGGCCCTGGAGACAGAGACCGAGAGAGAGACAGAGACCGAGAGAGAGAGAGAGAGAGAGAGAGAGAGAGAGAGAGAGAGAGAATGTAAATAAAAAAGAAAAAGTAAATACAGTATTTTGAATAAGGTTTTTGCAAACGAATAGAAATAGGGAAGATAAACAGTATCTAAAAAATCCTGTGCCAGCAGAGTAAATATCCAATATGGAAACTTCAGAAAGCAAACATGAAAAGAGCAAAAAGGCAAGAAAAGAAAGATAGAGAGACAATATAAATAAAGAAAAGGAATAAGAAGAGACAGAAGAAGAAAAAGGAAGAGGATGAATTAGGAAACGTCAATTACGGAAACAGACAAAAGAAAGCGGTGGATTATGGTTTCTCTCTCTCTGTTCCCTTCCCTTATTATAGGTTATAATAGGGTATAATAGAACGTAATAAGTCATAATAGGTCTTTCGTATGGCCACTCTCACTTAATTACTATCAAGTACTTGGTTTTTTTTTCCGGAATTCAGGACATTGACTGTATGTTCATATGAAACTATATATATATATATATATATATATTATATATATATATATATATATATATTATATATATATATTATATAATATATATATTATATATTCTAATTATAATTCAGGTCAAATCTACACCCGTTGAGATTCCTTTATTATAGAACTGATTAGGGTATTTAGCTCAGGATCATCGTGTGTGTGTTTTTAATATTGCCACCGGTCAAATAACTTTAAAATTATATATATATATATATATATAGAAACGACGTAAGTATAGAGGAGCGTTCTGCACACGAGGAAGAGAAATAACGAACAAATGAAAAATGAGGTGAACCGCCAGGGAATCGAACCCAGGGCCTTCCGATTGCCGGTCAGATGCGCTACCATTACACCACGGGCATTGGTTTCTGCCCTATGTAGGAGAATTTCGACTTATGACTGATCGAGGCCCGTGGTGTAATGGTAGCGCATCTGACCGGCAATCGGAAGGCCCTGGGTTCGATTCCCTGGCGGTTCACCTAATTTTTCATTTGTTCGTTATTTCTCTTCCTCGTGTGCAGAACGCTCCTCTATACTTACGTCGTTTCTATACATTAATATACTGCGTGGTCATTGCAGTTAAATGTACATATTCACGATTTGCGAGGGTGCCCTCTCAGGGCATTGGTTTCTGCCCTATGTAGGAGAATTTCGACTTATGACTGATCGAGGCCCGTGGTGTAATGGTAGCGCATCTGACCGGCAATCGGAAGGCCCTGGGTTCGATTCCCGGGCGGTTCACCTCATTTTTCATTTGTTCGTTATTTCTCTTCCTCGTGTGCAGAACGCTCCTCTATACTTACGTCGTTTCTATACATTAATATACTGCGTGGTCATTGCAGTTAAATATATATATATATATATATATATATATATATAAAATTTTAGAGAGAGAAAGAGAGAGGTTGCCAAAAGTAAATAGACACCACGATGATTGCCCTCAAGAAAAAAAGGCAAAACTCTTCAATAGAATGCGAGAACGTGTGAAAGCATTACATAATGCAAAGGGGAAAGCAACGCCATTCTAAATATATTGATTCACTAAATCTGTTATTATTTATTAATTTTTATTATCAAATCCAAAACTGTCTATTTACTTTTGTCAACCTCTGTGTGTATATATACTACTAACAAAATATTCATGAGACTGCGATCGACTCTTCTGCGGTATTCCATTTTATTCTGTGGGATTTTGATTGAGGCGTTACAAGGATAAGAGGAGGCCTCAAACCTTTCGGTCCACTCGGGAAGTTCCTGTTATTAAATTAGTTAATTTTTAAATTATTCTTGCAGTAGTAGAAAACTGGAGAGAAAAACATAAGTCTCTCCGCTCCCTCCCTGCCAGAGGCGGGTACAGAAAAAGGATGAAGAAAATACATTGACCCTGGAAAAGCGGCCAAAGAAATTTTACAGAAAAGGGGAGAATTTTTTTTTATGCAGGAAGGAGGGGCCAAGGGCAACCGCCTGCAAGAATGTCCCCCCCCCGACCCCGACCTGTATAAGAAGGAACAAACCGAAATCAAGGTCTCCAAGGCTCCCGATGCCATTTCAATTTTTTTTTTAAATTTTGAAGATATTGTGTAGTGTGTGAAATGCGTGTGTAGTGAAGAATAGAGGAGAAGTGCGTGTTTAAAAGCATGCTGGACTACTTGCAGGGTAGATGAAACACGGAAAAAAATCCTGCCTAACGTTCCCCCACCGCGGAGTACTTCCCTGGTCGATTGGTGTCTACAGTCTCCTCATATATAAACTAACTGGACTATCAACTACTTGGTATCGTCACAAAACCCTCGAACATATGAATTGATTTTATACAAAATATTTGCAGCTCTGTTTACCTAGGTATCGGGCCAACGATGGCCCACTCCAGGCTAGCCCCAAGAGGATTAAGCAAACTCTCCATGTCTACACCCATGTACGCTTAAAGCCATCACGCCGGCAAGGTAGTGAAGTGCTTCTACAGGAAAGGGGTTGAAATAGGAATTGAGAAATCAGATTTTTCCACACCATGCCCTCACGCTTCACATGCACTCAGCCACCCGAGAGAAGGAAGAGAAGCAAAAGTAGTAGAGACGGCAACCTCATTTAATTCATGCCATGCATTTCTTTTTAATTTTTTGTTCATTAGGAAATTATGTATTTCTACAAAATTGCTTGTCTAGTCTATTAACAAAGCAGGCAAGTGTGAGTGTGTTTTCTGTAATTGGATGCCAACTCTTTGAATGTCGCCGAGTTTCAACTTGGGTCTCCCGCCATGAAAAGTGTTTATGCGGTAAGTGATATACTGAGTCGTTCATACTTCACGGTGTTGTGCCACCACGAGAGTAGAGAAAATCTCTTTCTGGCGAGGAATATCGGTTGGAGGTCGCATGTACTTTTCCCTTATGGAGAATGAAAGTGTTTCGTGGGTGATCACTCGTTGTTGCTACGGCGGGTTCAAGAGTATTCCACTTAGAAGTGTTTGTGAGGCAAGTGATAAAATAATGAGTTTCTCGATGGCTGATCATGCTATGTGGGGCACAGTGCTCTAAAGTAGGGGGAGGATTAAGTGTAAGAATAAATGTTTAAACTAACTCCTGCGAGGTTACGTTATAATACTATTTTCAAAAAGTAGAGAGTTGCTTTCTACCCTCTTCTTGCCCTCGTAACCACCTACACAAAGGACGAGGCTCAGGATTCGTCAAGTCGTTTTTTAACGTTATTAACTGAATATTTTGTTCCTTCGGTAGAATCTCAGAGTATTGGGCCTCGTTTTTAGTAAGAGAGTTTTCTTGCTTTCTTCTGAAGGCGATTTTTCCTCTCGCTTTAAGGACAATGCGGTCATTCCATTGTGTTTTTATTTCCTTTTTGCAATTAAGAAACGATTTTTCAAATATTTTTCATACATATCATCGTTCACGGCTCCTTTCCAGTAAATTTCGAAGACTAGTAATTTTCATCCTTTGTTTCTCTTATTGTAGAGGGAAAGGTTCTTTGTAGCACTGCCTTTATTTTCGATATCTCTTTTCCATGTGCAGAACTGTGACTGAGGCCAGAGCAGTAATCAACTGTAGGTAGACTTCCTTGCAAAACCAACTTTTAGCATGATGTGCACTCTACTTCTTTGAAAAGCCATCTATATGATTCCAGTTAAATGGTTTTCCTGTGTCAATTTTATTGTACAGTAGTGGTCTCTGAACTCTGCATCTATTGGGAGCAGACTCGTGGATCTTTGGCTTAGTTTTTTTATGTATTTTGCGTGTTGCTGCTTAGTTAACGGTCACTGTTGTGATTTTGCTCTGTACTTTATCCTAAGAAGCTGGCATTTATTTTCATTGAATGAATTTCAGTTTTCTGTAGTTCGTTTAAATTGTTTATTGATGGCCCTTTGAAAATATTTTATATCCTCTTCAGAAAGGATCTTTGTAAATTTTTGTTTCATCTGCCGAAGATGACAATGCTATTTTTTTATTTTTTTTTAATCTGTACTCGAAGTCATCATTGTAAATAGCAGTAGAGTTAATTTCATAAGGTATATAGTTATTGACGAAACTCCACTTACGACCATTTTTTGAGATCTTTGATTTAAAAAGTTAAAAATCCAAAAATCCACCTTTTCAGTAATAACTATTTTTGAACAAGATTACCTTGGTCATATTTATCGAACGCTTTAACAAAATCTGTATATTGTTCATTTACATTTTTTGTTCTTGGGCACAATGATTCAACAATTCTAGACTCTTGGGGATCTAGTATTCTCGATGAAAAAACTCTCCCGCTTTTTGGGGTTATTATTCCTTTCATTCCAAGTAGTATGCATTTTCACCTATGCCCCTTATAAAATGTGACATCAGCGCTATTGATCATTAATATTTTTGGCAAGGCTTTGTTCCCCCTTGGGAAATGGGATCAATGTTTACATTTTTCAAAGAGTGCAGGATTAGGCCAATGTCCAATGCGTCCCTCTTCAATATGTATAATGGCTTCGCCATGTTTTCTTTGCACTTCTTTAGAGAATATGTCAGGCACTGGGGTTGAATTACGCGGTTTTCAGATAGTACATTAACTGTGTCCCTTTCTGAAAAAATCAATACCGCGGATCGAGTTTCCGCTTGAATCATGCGTATCTGTTTCCAAAAATGTATTTGGATTTTCAACCTTCATATCCGGTTTCGGCGAACTTAATACTGAATTACAATGGTCATTAAGCAGTTCACTCACGTCTTTTTTTTTAGATATTTGTATAACCTTGATCATGGTTTGATCAAGAGTCTTATATTCCCCTCTGTACTTCATCTTCCGTTCTGTGAAAGTGAAATATTAGTTTGGATTAATGCTAATTAATGGCTGCTGCTTTGTTTTCCATCAAAACATTTCCAAATGAGTTTGTTTGTTTCCGGTTCGTTTCTATTTCACGCAATTTCATTTCCAAAGTTTTGCTTTTCTTCACTTGTTTTGCGTTTGGTTATTCGTGGAGTAAAGCCACAATATGAGAAATTAATTTATTGGCGCACAAGCTGTTGGCTTATACTAAGGTCTACATTAGGTGCGAATGAGGAGGAATACAAGGAGGTCAGTATATATACGTATATATGTTACAGGGAATCTGTGTAACTAGGCATTTCATGAAATCTCTAAAATGTTCACGGATTTCATGTAAGGTTAAGTCGTAATATTTTCGTTACCGAGCATTTAATAATTTTCCCGTAGGTTTAACGAAAATATCACGACTTAACCTAACCAATCATCAAGGGCGTACAGTTGACCTTAACCGGGCATTGAATTGGCCTAACTAGGCATTCAACTGGCCTAACCGGATATTCAATTGGCCTAACCGGGCATTCAATTGGCCTAACCGGGCATTCAATTAACTTAACCCGGCATTCAATAATTTTCCCATAGGTTTAACGAAAATAATACGACTTAACATAACCAATCGTCAAGGGCGTACAGTTGACCTAACCGGGCATTCAATTGACCTAGCCGGGCATTCAGTTGACCTAACCGGGTATTCACTTGACTAACTGGGCATTCAATTAATCGAGCATTCAATAATTTTCCCGTAGGTTTAACGAAAATATCACGACTTAACCTTACATGAAATTCCTGAACATTTTACAGATTTCATGAAATCCTCAGTTACACAGATTCCCTGTAACATTATATAAGAAAAGTGGGACCGAAGGTAGGGATGGGATATTAGGCCAAAAGCTTGTGTCCTAATTAATTTATTTCTTATTGTGTACCTTTACTCCCTTAATTCAATTTCTCGTAATTAAGAATGTTCACCTTACATTTGGTTATACGGTTAATAGTTTATTTTTTTGTGGCGGAAGATTATTCTGATCTTTTTTTCACTTTATTTCCTTTTCTTTTCTGAGGCCACTTTGGTATGTATTCAGGTAATAGTGGAAATAATCTGTTTCGCGCATTATGTATGTTCGTTTATTCATAATAAAGGTCAAACTGAGATCCACTAACCTCGATACACTTCTCAGTTCTTCTTCTGAGTGGCATCCTCACGCTTCTCAACATAACGGAGGAAATTTAACCGTTATTAAGGTCTTCTTCAGTTTCCCCAAGGACCGGGAACGATCACTATAAGCAACGGATTTCAAATGACCCCACAAAAAGAAATCGAGGATCGATAGATCTGATGACCTAGGAGGCCTTTCAATAGGACCTCGTCGTCCAATCCAGCGCTGCCCAAATTTATTCATGTAATGAAGAACTCTGAGTGCGAAGTGTGGTGGAGCGCCGTCCTGTTGAAAGAAGGACCTCCTTCGTTGATTCAGCGGAAGGTTATTAGTGAAAGGTTCAATGATTGTTTCAACCATCTGAAGGTAGGTCTCGCCTGTTTTCTCCATGAAAACGGTCCCTCTTAAGGTATCACCCAACACGCCTGCCCATACCATAACACGTGGAATGTTTTGAACATGACTGTCGTCGGCCCAGCGAAGGTTTTTATCTAACCAGTAGCGAGCGTTTGGCGATTAATGTACCCACTAAGATTAAAACATTGCCTCATCACTGAACATGATATGACGGGTAACGTAATGTTGGCTTGTCACCCACTCGCAGAACTCTAGGCGGCGGTCTGTATCGTCTCCATGTAATTCTTTGTAAGGCATATCTTGTAGGGATGGAAGTGCCTTCAGAAGTGGAAGTGCCTTCAGAATTCGCTGATAAAACGTTCCCGACACGCCTGTCTCTCTGGATAACCTTCGGGTTGACTTCTTTAGGCTGTCGAATAAATTACAAGTATCAGTGTTGTAATCACATCATCCGGCGGCTTTAAATCGTTTAGTCACTTTTCTGATAATTGAGAAACCAACGTTTTTTTCTCCTTTGGCTTCGCTGTTTAAATTCGTCTGCGACATTTCGGTACGTACTTCTTCTCCTGCGCACGTGAACACCAACTTCACTCGCTGCTCTTTCGTTAATTTCCCATCCATATTTCACCTGGAACGGGGAAAACAAATGGTATTAATATAAATCAGTTTTCCCTGTGTCCTGACCGTTGGGCCACCCTGTATATATTAATGAAGTTTTGTATTTAAAATGAAAATGTAGTTAATTTAAAAAATGACGTACGTTTTAACCTATTTTTCTATATATATATATATATATATATATATATATACAAAAACACACACACACACACACACACACACACACACACGAGGTCTGTTCAAAGTATCCGGACAGCGTGTTTATTTTTAGAACAAGGTCACGCTTGGAGTTGTGACTGTGCTAAACAGGTCTCTGCATTTCGAGACAAGTTGACTGATAGAGTTGCACTTCATTGTGTAGCGTCAGTCCACTTTGGTGAGCCGATAAAGTTAGTGTTTTGTTTCGCGGCGATTTCTTACGATGTCGGAAGGTGTTGAAGATTGAAGGTGTTGTGTACCATGACTATGCTCCACAGGGACAATCAATCAACAAGGAATTTTACATTAAAGTGTTGAGATATCTACGTGAAGCAGTTCGGAGGAAACGGCCGCAGAAGTGGGAGTCCGGAGCAGGGCCGGCCTTAGGTCAATTGAACCTATTTGACCAAATTCGACCCCGCGCTCACATGGGCCCCGCACTAGGGTTGCCACCTCCAACTTTGAAAAATAAGGAATGCAGTCTTTGGAGCCACGGTTTAAGCAGTTGAAAAAACATGTTGATTTATTTGGCTTTTTGAGTAAATTTCAACAAATTCCAAAGGGGGAATTACAAAAACATGCTGCAGATTTGGAAGTTGCGCTAACAGATGTCAAGCTCATGTGATGAATGTGATGAAGCAAAAAACTTAAACTTCAACAAAATTTTGAAAGAGTTTGCAGAACAGAAAGCAAGAAAGATTTCTTTATAAGTACAGTTTTGTTTTAACACGTTTTATGTCAAAATATAAGCTAATAAATATAGATATTGTTTTATTTTTAATACAACGTAATAGCATATATTCCTGATACCTAATTTGAAATAATCTTAAGTCCAGGAGGCCCCACCAAAATGGTCCAAATTGGGCCCCGCAATTGCTAAGGCCAGCCCTGGTCCGGAGACTGGATGCTTCGTCACGATAACGCGCCATTTTACTCGTCGCAATTTGTCCAGCAATTTCTGGCAAAAAACGCTACCCCCCACCCTAAGTACAGCAGCCTCCATATTCGCCGGATTTGGCTCCATGCGACTTTTTTTTTGTTTCCGAATCTCAAACAAACCCTGAAAGGACACCGATTCGATGATGCTGAGACAATTAAAAGAAATTCGACGAAGTAGCTTTTAGGTATTCCGAAAAGTCTTTCAAAAAATGTTTTCAACAGTGGCAGGATCGTTGGGCAAAGTGTGTGGCTTCAGAAGGAGCGTACTTTGAGAGAGATTGAGCCCCAAGCTCTGTAAGTACCATATTCTCTCTATAATCGCATCAGTCCGGATACCTTTTCAACAAATATCGTGTGTGTTGTGTATGCGTGCGATATATATACCTCTGGGACCTCTTGCGAGTGACCCGTTGCCTACGTCGGGCTAGCATCATGAAAAAGAAAAACTATGGTATTTGTCATTTACCATTACTTATTTGGACTATAGTGGATTTAATTATCCTAGAAGAGTTCCTTGTTCCATGCACGGTCTGTGTGTATCATATTTTCATATATATTATATATATATATATATATATATACACCGTATATATATATATATATATATATATATATATATATATAATATATATATATATATATATATATATAAGAACTGCAATAAACGCAGGGATTCTGAATACTTTGATTACTATTCGAACACTGTTCGGCTGTTGGTTACCTGCATCATAGTCGATATATATATATATATAGTCTCGGGGATTACTCTTGTGAAAATGTCGGCACTTCTTATCCCCAGTGAGTAGCCAAATACGCAGCGAGGTAAAACCTCCAATAATGACACTCCACTATAACGAGACCTCTCTTTACCGAAAACCTTGGGCATTTGAAAAGCCTCTCTTTATCGAAAACGTTTCGTTATAAGGAGATGTTTTCGCTAACTCAGCCTGAGCTGCGCGTGTTCGTCTCTACCGCCATTTCCCCGATCAAGAAAGTAAGCGGCATGCTGATTGGCTGATGCCTAAAAACTGATGCGTAATTGGCTTAGAATGTTTCTCCCTCACGGGGAAATGTTTTAAATAAGGCATAATATAACGTATATAGGCTATAGTACTATATAAAGTATGTATAAATAACTAATGAGTGTCTAAATAAATAGGTCATTAAAATATGCACTGCAATATCGGCAAAGGAAACCTTTATAACGAACAACCTCTCTACAACAACAGCCATTTGGCTGATATTTCGTGTAGAGAGGTTTTACTGCGTATACATTTTTTAAAATGAGGATGAATTAGGCAATTTTTATTAAGTAATTTCAACTTACAACATTACTTTTTATAAAACTACGTATTTAATTTATAATTTCTTAATTAATTAATATTCTTAAAAATTGCAATATTATGATCATGCAACTCGGACGGAGGATATTTTCGCAGTCAATCAAAAATTCTGGAGGCTGATGACGTAATGACTTGACAGTAACTTAAAAACTAACATAATCATATTTAGAGTTTTTCAAGTTAATTAAAGTTTGTTTATCGTAAATAAATAAATGCAGAATACCTTTGAAGTGTGCTGTGCTGTACTCTGTACCAATTTAGAAGTTTTTTTAAGAGTGGACCTAAAATTTAGCCATAACATAAAACGGAGAGTAATGTGATAAACATTTTAATGATTTAATATAGGTCAAAATTTTGTAGATAACTGATTCCTATTGTAGACCTTCATTACAGTGAATTTGATATGTACTAAATAAATTAGTTTTATCAGGATTGGTAGTATATATGTTACGCCCCGTTTGTGAAATTGCCCAGTTCATGAAGTGGGCAATTTGATTGCCCATTTCATGAACTTGGCAAATTTGCAGCCCATTTCATGAACTGGGCAAACTATATCTTCTCCACTTCATGAACTGGGCAGCATCGTGTAGGAGATTAAAAGTGTCCTACATATATCACATTTGTGCCATTTGCATATTTGTATTGACCTGACCTGAATTTGTGGTGACCTGACCTGAAATGACTTGACTTTAACTAAGTTGGGGACGAATGTGAGGTGAAGGCGGACTATAAAAGGGGGAATCATGAAGACAAATATTAGTTCAGTTACATTAAAACAAAAACTTTAAAGGACAAATAAAACAAACAATTCTTTCTATGAGATATAATACCCGGTCAGGTTAACTGTATGTTACGTTAAGTTGTGATATTTTCGTTAGTTTTAACGAAAATATCACAACTTAACCTGACCAAATGTCAAGGGCATACAGTTGACCTAACCGGGCATTCAATTAACCTAACCATGCATTATATCCCATCGAATGAATTGTTCGTTTTATTTGTCCTTTAAGTGCTTCAGTGGCCTTATACCTGAAGATGTTCCTCAGGAGCAACTATGCCTTTGACAATTGGTTAGGTTAAGTTGTGATATTTTCGTTAAAACTAACGAAAATATCACAACTTAACCTAACATACAGTTAACCTGACCGGGCATTATATCTCATAGAATGAATTGTTTCATTTGTCCTTTAAATTTTTTGTTTTAATGTAATTGAACTAATATTTGTCTTCATGATTCCCCCTTTTATAGTCCGCCTTGATCTCACATTCGTCCCCAAAGATAAAGTCAAGTCAAATCATTTCAGGTCAGGTCAGCATAAATTCAGGTCAGGTCAATACAAATATGCAAATGGCACAAATGTGATATATGTAGGGAACTTTTAATTTCCTACACGATGCTGCCCAGTTCATGAAATGGGCAGCAAATTTGCCCAGTTCATGAATTGGGCAATTTCACAAACAGGGCGTAACATATATATATATATATATATATATATATATATATATGTCAAGAATGACGTAAAAAGAAAAAAGGGGAGTGGTAATTTTGCTTTGGGGAATGGAGTCAAGAGTCACTAAGCGACTGAGTCTGCTCGCTGACTCAGTCAGATTTCCGCGCAGGCTGAAAATTCTGGAAGTCAAACACGATATATATACCTACACTGTGCCTGCATGCAGTTTAAAAACATATTTTGTTTACAGACAACTCGCGAATCGTCGTACTAATGGGGGCCATTGAGGTGTACGACGAATCGAAAAGTGCTATGATGAGAAGGTCCATTATAATATAAAATACTGTACAATGTATTTACCTTAAAATTTGCCATGTACATTAATTAAAGTGTACATAATTGTCGACGAAATTGTATGTAATACATGCTTCGTAAAACGGTTTTGTTCATCTTTTCGACTGCGATGAGCATCTAAAATCTCAAAAAAAGGTGGGAAAATGTGAGTGCGATGATTCGGAGGTTAATTAAAGGGTGTCCCATAAGTCCGGTCTCATAGGAAAATTTACAAAAGTAATACATTAGAACCAAAACAAATGTTCAAATTGATGTCTTATTTGGGCCTTTTTTTTTTTTTTGTTGCAGGTAGAATAATACGCAATGGCTAATATGGAAGTAAGTGAAACTCGTGAGGAAAAGGCCTCCGGAACATTTGAATGAATTTGAACATTTGTTTTCGTTTTAATGTATTACTTTTGTAAGTTTAATTTAAAATAAATTTTCCGGAGACCGGACTTATGGGACACCCTGTATAGAAGGGGGTTAATGCGAAGAAGCGGATGTGCACGATTCGTGAGGAGTTGTCTTTACTCTGGGTTCGTACAATTTAAAATTATTTAAATCTTAATTCAGACTTTAGAACTTGCTCTATATTTTCCTTATAGTTTTTTATTCCAAGCTATGTCTCATGAAATTGTTTTAATAGACATATCTAAAGGGTGATCCAGATAAATGGGACCCATAAAAAAAAGCCAAATATTCTTAATATTTAATTCCTTTCATAAAAACTATATATCATTCGAAAGAGTAGAGTTACAAGTTTATTATGAAATATTTATTTTTTTAAAATGACTCCTTTCAAATGTGCTCCATTAGTTGCCAAGCATTCCAGTGTTCTCGCTTGTAAGTTCTGCATCACTTTTGCAAGAGTGTGCGGTGGTATGGCCTGTATCTCATTTGTGATGGCGGCCTTCAATTCTTGCAAGGTCGTTGGGTTATTTCTGTAGACCCTACTCTTTAAATATCCCCAGAGATAATAATCTAAGGGAGAAAAATCTGGAGACCTTGCGGGCCATTCAACGTCTCCAAATCTTGAGATTAACTCGCCTGGAAACGTTTGACGCAAAACTGCCATGCAGTTCCTCGTGGTATGGCAGGTAGCTCCGTCTTGTTGGAACCAGTGGTTTTCTAGACAAAGATCTCTTAATTTAGAAATAAGGAAATCGGTCAACATTTTTTCGTAGCGATCACCATTTACAGTGACCGTGTTTCCGGTGGAATCCTCGAAAAAGTACGGCCCTATGATCTGAGATGCAGTAAGACCACACCAAACAGTTACACGCTGACTATGCAACGGGACTTCGGTAATATTCAATGGATTTTCTGTTGCCCAGAAACGACAATTTTGTTTGTTTACAGTTCCATTCAAGTGAAAATGGGCTTCGTCTGACATAATCAAAGTTGCTAGAAAATTGGTGGTGTCATTTACCTTCTGTTGGATCCATTGACAGAATTGTCGTCTTCGTGCGAAATCTCCATCGTTTAGTTGTTGCACTGTTTGAATTTTATATGGAAAGAGCATTAAATTTTGCTTGAATATACGGTGTGTTGTTGTTCCATATCCAACTCCTAACAGCTGAGAAGCACGTCTGATGCTTATGTTAGGATTATCCTGTACAATTTCATGAGTTCTGTTAATGATCTCGTCTATCCTTGCTGTGCGCACTCTTCCAGTTGGTTTTTTTTTCCAATGCTGCCAGTTAGGGAAAAATTTCTGACACACCGACGGATTACTTTCTTAGAAGGTGATTTTGACATCTGAAAATTTGTCTTGAAAGATCTTTGAGCTGAAACTACACTTCTTCCATGCTCATAATATTGCTCAGTTATGAAACGCAGCTGTTCCACAGTCCATGCAGTCATCTTGAAGGGTTAGTTTTAACTAACACTTTTATTTTGTTTTGTATCTTATCTTGTCTTGTATTGTCAAAACCTATACAATCCTGTACAAACTTGTAACTATCCTCTTTCGAATGATGCGTATGATTTTATAAAAAGACTTATACTTTAAGAGTTACAGGGGTTTCTTTTGGGTCCCATTTCTCTGGATCACCCTTTATATGAAAATACCGTTTTATATATCATAGATAATTTTAAAAACAGAACTGCTCAGTGACGCTGGAATGTTTTACTGTAAGATTTTATATTTGATGGGGCTGTTTAACCCCCCTTCGCACTATCTAAGGTCTTATGACGGAGGGGACCTACAGCTTTACGTAGAATCCGAACCATATAAACGTCACTACATAATCTGGATGCAGGAGGAGTTAACCGTGAAATCGGGTTATCTGTGATTGTGGACCGCCCTTCAATCACGGGTAACTAAGTACTGTAATGGCTCCCCCCAAAAAAAATTCCTTCTTAATCGGCTTCGGCAAAGCGATTAATTACTCGAACTGAAATATTTTACATATTAAAAGAATGGGAAAATAACTGGAATGAAATATTTTCAATTTTGCTTCACATTAAGTTTTGTGAAACTCGGATTTAGCGAATTCCTCGCATGAAGGAATCCATCAGTAAAGTCGTCTTTCTCCCCTCGTTTATCGTTAAATTCGGATGTCATTCCTCGTGTTAAATGTTAAAATTTTGGTTGTTCATTTTATTGAGAAAAATACTCGTTTACAACAACCAGTTATTGGTTATAACTATTTGGCAACCAAATGAAATGTTGAATTTAAAAACGCTTTAGTGGTAGTAACAAGTTGCGTTTGTTTAAAGTTTGCGTTCTGAGAAAAGGCTTGGTTGGTATATTTATCGCATGGTTGAATAATTATTGGTTGGTGCAACCATTGCGTAGTTGAAATGACCATTTGGAATGGTTGGCCAATGGTTAGAGAGAGAGGACTACGTCGTGGCCACTGTCGAAAACACCGCTTCTCGTCGATCAGAAAAGTTAAGCGACGTTGAATTTTGGTAGTGGATTTTGGTATGGGAGACTGTTCTCCGCGCACAGATTATTACGTACCGACCCTTAGATGGGCCGGATCCCACGAAAAGTTGTAGGTCCCCTCCGTCGTATAACCTTAGATGGTGTAAAGGAAGTTAACCAACCGCATCATTATCATCATCATCATATGAGAGTGCCTGACCTTTTGGAGAGATATAGGGGGTTAATTAGGTCCCTAAAGGCGAGGTCAGATAGGTCTTTAGTTCTAGGTATTACCCCTAGGCACGGTTTGGGTCTTAGGATTACGTCTAAAAAGATATTTTTTAATACTAAATTAGAAGAGATTTGTGCTGAGGTAAATGTACCCTTCGTAAAGATGTGGTCCGAATTCAGTGATCCTAGCCTTTTTATAAAAGATGGGGTGCATTTTAATGAAATAGATAATGCTAGGCTAGGTAGGTTAATTGACGAAAACGTACGAAAGCTGTATAGGTCGAAGCCTTCTTTAAACGTTGTGGGTCCGGGGAACGCCGGCCCGACGTGAAAAATAGTTTAAAACGCCGGCCAGTGGTAAAAAATAACTTAAACGTCTTTTATTGTAACGCACGTAGTATTAGAAATAAATTAAATGAATTTAAGGCGATAATTTATTCCGGCAACTACGATATAGTTGCTATCACTGAACGTGGTTAAATACCGTGACTCGGGACTTGTTGGGGGAACTTGATATACCTAGTTTTAAACTTTTTACTAATGATAGGTTACATAGGTTTGGTGGCGGCGTTTTGCTGTACAGTGCTTACAAAAAGTCTCGCGCCTCTGTCTCGTCCCAAGCTAGTCTGTTAGGTATAAAATGGGCGGTCCTTATGGCAGCGGAGGTGTGTTCGGATTGGTGCACATAATTGCTCTAACCCCATCAATGACGTTCACATTATCATTGTGTTGATCACTCTATCTATTTATATATAGAGACATACTGTATATAGATATATATATAGAGTATGCAGGGGATAACGTGTCTCAGTCCCAGCTATGGTAGTTGTCTTACAATTAACAGTCCCAAGTGCAAGTTACGTTAACACCTCCACATAAACTACCCTGGACTAAAATAACATACGTGAAGCCCTTACCCACAAACCATTTGAAAGGTGTGATTTAAAAGCTCTCTCTCTCTCTCTCTCTCTCTCTCTCTCTCTCTCACTACTCCAAATCCTTTCCTCTTAGTGACCTCTTAATACAAACTAATCTATCATATTTTGCGACTTTTTAACTCTGGTAGGATTCAATTCCACTCCTATAGTGTAAGAGATACTTAAATTCATGTGTGTATTATGCCATATGATGTGCGTAATAAATAATCATTTTTAAATAGTTGGAGCGTTCAAGATCATCTGTAATAATCTATAGACTACCCCTCAAGCCCACTCTCAACACTTAGATTCCCTAAGACACAGGCGTCTTCAAGTAACATGAATGCGTAGAGATCTAAGGTGTTAGATTCCATATTATATAATTTATGTGCTAGGTTTAAGAACGCTGGCATTGAAGGATGGAAGGAAGGGACAGTAAAAGCGATAATAGGTTTAATGAAGGAAGTGGAATGAGGATGGAGGTAAGCGTTGCTATGTCGAAGGAAACGAGGTTGGGTGGGGAATTACGAAGGGAGGAGGAAATGCTAAACACAAACTCAAATATTTATTTTAATGCCCAAGACCTAGAAAGACAAAGAGGAAAATACCTTAAACTAACAATGAATTGACAGAAACAGAAGAGTCTGGTCTTAGACGCACTGATAGGTTTAACGTATGTGGCTAGATGCCGCCACTCAGAATTACCACTACTACCTAAGTCATAATAAGGTTATTTACTATGACAGAGTAGTCATGAGTAGTTATGGAAATAAAATATGATTATGCTGTTGATGGCTGACTATATTCAGTTCGGATATAAACTATTGCTGACAATCTTTGGATCCTTGGCTTTAAAGACGAATTTTTTATGCATATGTTCAACAAAATAGGAAATTGGGTGATTATTATTACCATTCGAAGTGTTGGTACCCTTCACAACCGAAATCAATTTCAGAAGGGGTGCATGGTATCCTCATTTCCTTTATCGTCCCAGCACGCTTCACATAAGCCATTTACACAAAGATGGAAAGGCCGTCTGTGCACCACGAGACGACCCAGGCAATGCGGGGAGCAATGATGACATTGTATGAATATGGTGTGCCAATAAGAGAAATATCAAGACGACTAGACGTTCATCGAAGCACTGTGGAACGGTGGATTCATCGGTATGAAGCAGAAAACTCAATCGCTACTTTGCCGAGGTCTGGTCCTCCGCGTTCAACATCTCAAGAGGAAGATGCTGCGATTGTTAATCATGCCAGAGAGCATCCGTTTGTTCCAGCGACGCATATTTACAGACACCTGAACCTTCGTTGTACCGCAAATACAGTGAACAACAGACTTCACGAGGCAGGGTATTTTTTTCGCCGTCCAGCTATAAAACCTGCATTGACGATTGAGCATAAAGAGGCGCGGATGGGATTTGCCTTGCACTACTTGCCGCAGGAGGAAGAATTCTGGAGAAAAGTTGTGTACTGTGACGAAAAAACATTTTTAACAGATAGTCATGGTTCCCTGCATTGTTGGAGGCAGCGCGGAAAACGCTATGAAGAAGGAAATGTTTTCCCGAGCAAACGTAGTGGTCACATCAATCTCGATGTGTGGGGCTGGATGTCTGGCTATGGTGTCGGAGAATTGACTCAAGTAGATGGACGCTTTACTGGACAGCAATATTGCCAGATACTGGAAGAGGTGCTGCTACCCAGTGTTCGTGCGTATCTGGTTCCAGCACCGGAACCATTTTACTTAATGGAAGATAACAGTCCCATTCATAGGAGTAACGTTGTGAGAGCGTGGTACGAAGATCACCCAGAGATTATTAATCTAATTCTGCCACCACGTTCTCCTGATTTGAATCCGATTGAAAACTTTTGGGCAATAATGATTGACGAATGGGAGCAACGCAATGAAAGAACATTTGAAGCACTTTTAGCTCACACGAGGAATAGTTGGGAGAGCTTACGCCGAACACCAAACATTCCCTACAATCTGGCCTCTTCTATGCCGCAACGATTGCAAGAAATTATTGATGCTGGAGGAAGCTATACGAAATACTGATGTTAAAGCCATGACGTAAATGTGTATCGAATATATATTTATGTTAATATAGAATTTTATTATATTTTTATGTTTGACATCTATAAAAGTATATATTGTGACCATGAAAGAACTTTACTTATCCTTAGTTAGAATCTTTTCTTGCAATGTCTACGCTCGTGGAGATGATAACACTGGTCAACACTCATTTTATTGCCAATCATATTAGAGTGATTTTGGGGTAACTTTGTGGTGCTGATTCCGAATATGACATCGGTTTTGCTAGATTGGCTCTAATTTATGAGATAATTGGTACCCCCATTGAAACACGTAAAAATGCAAAAAATTTAATGTTCAGGCGGAGCCTACTTACAAATCGCATTGAAATTGTCTCAAATCATACAAAAGTAAACACATGAAATACATAATGGCATTTTATTCGGTCTCACCATCTAGAATGTTCCGGTAGTTTCCCATATGCACGCGTTATGGTTACGTTTCTATTTATTAATTGAGGGTATTCATTATCTCAAGAACTAGAGCCAAATCGGAAAAACTACTTTCATTTTGGAATTCAGCAACCCCAAAATACCCTAAATTCGTACGAATTTCCTTGGCAACGAAAAAAAAAAGTTTTTTTGTTGACCTGTGTAATATATGCATTGTTGAAACAAACTATGAGAAGGTAATAGTTTCAGGAAAAAAATAAAAACTGCCAACATCGAGGTCATCACATGTTTATGGGAATTGTCATATGATATGCTATCAATAAACTCTTATACACTACTATATACAGTCAGTGCTGGACTTACCTATAAGCTAAATAAGCTATAGCTTAGGGCCACACACCCTCGGGGGCCTCATTTTTTTAAATATATTTTTATTTTATCATTAGTTTTTATTCTTTAACACTAATTCATCAAAAATTATATATATATATTATTTTTTCTTTATCATTAACATTAATATAAAAAATAATAATTATAGTAATAATGACATTATTTTAAATTTTTTTACCCGAATTTTTTTAGAGAAGGGCCTCAAATTTTATATAGCTTAGGGCCTCAGCAGGTGAAAGTCCGGCCCTGTATACAGTATACTATATTACATAATAATTACGATGAACAAATCAAATGCAAATTTCTCTGATTCACGGCCCACCAGTCTTGCTTTAGACTTATGACTTTCATAAGATGGAATAGGTTTAACATAGTTCGTTTAATAGGTTACCACTTAAAACAATGGCTAAACTATCTATTAGTGAGACGACCGTGACTTCCTCGAAATACGAGCGCGTGAGAGGTTCACTGAGGAATTTGGTCATTAGATTCTTCACGTAGGATATATATCACAAACAACAATATTTGCAACAATTCCCAACAATTACTTAATATCAATAATTGCATTTGAGCAAATAATTTAGACCTGCGTCAAAATAACTTAGGTATCTTGCCATGATTTGGGATATTTGCCGAATTAGTCGTTCTCTATAGTCTACAGTATATATTGAGACGGTATAATGTAATGCCCAGCTAATATTATGATGACTAGGATTGCTCCATAACCATCCCAACATCCCGAAACTTGCTCCATTCTGCTTCTTAATCATTTGTATTTTAAACACTAAAATGTAGCAGAAGTGACGTAATAATGGACGTCATTGATTGTGTTAGAGCAGTTATGTGCACTAGTGATGGATCGAGTGGTCGGTTTTTCACAACAGCGGTTGCGGTTGTGTTTGCGGTTGTCGAATTTTTTCCAACCGCGGTTGCGGTTATCATATACTAGGAAAAATGCGTAATTATTAACTGGATTTAGCCACTATAGTGCGATATAGCCACACTTGGTACATAATATATACTAAATAGTATTTATTTAGTAAATACCTTATGTTGAACACAAGTTTTGCAATACACCGCTACCGCTATTTGTGTGTTGCAAAACTTGTGTTCAACATAAGGTATTTACTAAATAAATACTATTTAAATGAAGTATATTCTAAACTTATATAGCTATTATGAAAGAATAGGTCAAATTAATTAAAACCATATTTTGCACTAAGTGTGTTACCAGGATGAGGACGAGGACCCATCGCACTGTTCATCCCACCTACCACCTTCCCCAGCCTCCACCCATTGGAAAGTTATGGATTATTTATTATTCATTTGAAAAACTGATGTCAAACTTAATGACAGGCAGTGTGAATTTCAAGAATAATATTTTTGCTGCATTTTCACCTTTCAAGCGGCAACGCCTCTCATCGTACAACGTTCCCGCTCCACGCATAAGGAGACCCATCATTTTCTTTTTAAAAAAAGAAATATTTCTAATTAACCTAAAATTAAAATTAACTAAGCTTTTACAACCGCACTTATGGAACGGCGGTTGCGGTTACGGTTGCGGTTGTGAATTTTTGTGCGGTTGTAGTGCGGTTGCGGTTATTCGATCCATCACTAATGTGCACCAATCTGAACACACCTCCGCTGCCATAAGGACCGCCCATTTTAAACCTAACAGACTAGCTTGGGACGAGACAGAAGCGTGAGACTTCTTGTAAGCACTGTACATTCGTAATTCCCTTCGGGCTATCGAGGTTAAGATAGATTTTCTGGCAGCAATTAATGCGATATGCGTTGAAGTTAGGGCGCGTAGTATGAGTTTTAATTTTGTTGTTTATAGACCTCCCGTTCAACCCCTCGATACCGATACTAGATTTTACTCACTTCTTGGTAACTTTATTGACAATCGGAATAGTATAATTGTCGGAGACTTTAACTGCCCTAATGTTAATTACGAGACTTTCAATAGATCTATAGAAGCTAAGGCTAACAAAGACCTTAAGATCCACTCTAAGGTTAGCCCGAGAAAAAGGAAAGAGTAGGGGGTTAAGAGAAGAAAATAAGAGGTTAAATAAGTAGCAACACCTATCACTCATGGGTTAACATTCATTCAGAAAAAGAGAAAAGAGACTCACCATCATCATCCGCCGGCCACTGCCGACAAGTCAGAAAAATAGTCATACCATGCAAACTACAAACATGCAAGTAAGGAGAGGATAAGAAAAAAAAAGTAGGTAAAGTTAAGCAAAAAGTGGGTTAGTTTACTCTACGAGCTACATCTACGTTCATGTTAGTCTAATTTTTTTTTTTAAATTTTATTGCTGGCATCACACGCTGGCATGTCACAAGCTGGCATTAATCGTCAACAGACTCATCCTCGACCACCGCCCCCAGAGCTCCTGTTACTAATTGTTTTTTATTTTAAACAACGTTAATATTTTAAAAATGCCTATCTAAACGGTTCTTAAACACATTAACGCTGGTAGAGTGAACGACTGACGCGGGAAGATTATTCCATTTAGCAATTAATTTAAACGTAAAGAAGTTTTTAGCGATATTAGTAATGAAACGCCTGCCACGCAACTTAAATCCGTTATTACGAGTATTGCTATTATCGAAAGTGAACAGTTTGTCAAAATTTACGTTATTAATGTTATTAACGATTTTGAAAACTTCAATAAGCTCCCCCCTTAATCTCCTAGTTTCGAGTGAATGCAAGTCTAACATTTTAATCCTATCTTCATAAGGCTTGTTGCTCAATGACGGAATTAGTTTCGTGGCACGACGCTGAACCCTTTCTAACCTATCAATATCCTCACGCAAATACGGGCACCAAAACTGAACTGCATATTCTAAATGAGGCCTGACTAGGGACTTGTAAAGGGGCAATATAATATCTTTCGATTTAAATTCTAAATTATGCCCTATGAAGCCTAACATCCTATTAGCTTTTGCGCAAGACTCCAAGCACTGGTTCCTAAACTTTAAGTCCTTAGATACGTGTACGCCTAAATCTACTTCCTCGTCAACACTCGCTAACTCTCTACCATCCATCGTGTACGTGTAATTATTGTTACGAGAACCTATATGCAAAAATTTACATTTGTCTACGTTAAATTGCATCTGCCACTTAACCGTCCACTCCATAATCCTATTTACATCGTCTTGGCGCCTAGTTCTATCGTCCTCGTTAACAACCCTACCGCCTATTTTAGTATCGTCCGCGAATTTTGACACGTTACTAGTCAATCCTACATTTATGTCGTTAATGTAGATTACGAATAGCAACTTTTATGATAATGAGGAGGGTTTGAGATTGATTGAGTTCATGGAAGATAATTTTTTACGACAGATGGTTACCGAACCAACGCGCGGTGACAATATTTTAGATTTGGTGATGACGAACGGCGAAAATATAGTCGATGATTTAGAAGTAGGCGAGAGTTTAGGATGTAGTGATCATCAAATTCTTAGGTTTAAGTTATTGATAGAAAACACTAAGGATAGTAATGTAATAGAAGTCCGTGATTTTCGTAGGGCTAAATTTGATAGTTTTGCAGATAGGATGAGAGTAGTGGACTGGGATAACTTATTTATGGGTAATGATACAAATTTGGGATAATCTCTAGGAGCGCTCCATTTTTCAATATTAAACATACACTCATAAAACATATACCATTTGAAAGCTCACATTTTTCTGAGTCTAAAAATGTAGTAATCCAAAAGTATCAATAGCAAATAAAAAGTAACGATTTAATTAATCGTTTGACGCGTGACGTCATTAACTACATTATAAAGGTTGGCTAAGTTATAAATCTTCAGTCTGTGTTGGAAGTTGGTATTTTTGGTAATTGTTACGCTAACCTAACCTAACATGAATATGTTATTACATTATCATTTGTATAAAATTAGGTCTCGGGGGTACGGGGGCGGAGCCCCCGTAAAGATCACGCATCACAAATTGATCGGTATAGGGTTTTATATTTAAACCTAGTTACTTTTTATTTGCTATTGATACTTTTGGATTACTACATTTTTAGACTCAGAAAAATGTGAGCTTTCAAATGGTATATGTTTTATGAGTGTATGTTTAATATTGAAAAATGAAGCGCTCCTAGAGATTTACCCAAATTTGCATTGGGAGGCGTTTAAAGAAAGTTTTATGAATATTGAAAGGGAGTTTATTCCTAGTAGGCCCAAGCGCGCAAGAAATCATGGTAGGCCCAAGTGGTGGACTAGAGAAATAGGCGAGTTCATAAACGAGCGTAACAAAGCGTATGAACTTAATAAGCGCAATGGCACGGCAGCTAACTTTAATAGATATATCGAGCTTAGACGTCAGGTTAAAAGATCAGTTAGGAATGCTAAGCGTAATTTAGAGATACTTATAGCTGCGGATAGTAAACATAATCCAAAAAAGTTTTTTTGAATACGTCAATAATCGTAAGCCGATAAAAGATAACATAGGCCCTCTAGTGGATGTTAACGGCGCTTTGGCTTCTGACGCTCAGAAGATGGCGGGTATTTTCAATAACTTTTTTTGCGACAGTTTTTACCGTAGAAGACGTAATGTCCCCGACGTGGACGATATCGTTCCATTTAGTAGCGAGACTATTTTGGATGAAATAACGGATCTTTTCCGTTTGACTGCCGCCATTGAAACATAATTAAACTTTCTGTATTTTGTATTTTAACTGAAATGTCTTGATGATACAAAATAAGTTACTTTAAAAAAGCTTTTCTTAATTTCCCCTTCAAATTTTGTTTCTTATAAACAATTTTAATTACTTTCAAGATCCATGCTTAATTTGTAAGTTTTAATCGTGTACTCAGAAAAATAAGGGGATCACCTGAAGATCAGGGCCTCCAGCCTTCTTTAGTTAGCTTTATAAGGCTAACTAACAAAAATATCACGACCTAACCTAACCAATCGTCAAGGTCGTACAGTTGACCTAACGATTGGTTAGGTTAGGTCGTGATATTTTCGTTAGTTAGCCTTATAAGGCTAAGTAAAGAAGGCTGGGGGCACTCACCTCTTATGTTTCAATGGCGGCAGTCAAACGGAAAAGATCCGAAATAACTGTTTACGAGGGTGAGATTGCGCATTATATCGATAGGCTAAATGTTAGCAAGGCTCCAGGCCCTGACGCTTTTTATCCCAGACATTTGAAAGATTTGAAAGACGTTATTGTAGGCCCCTTAACGAAGATTTTTAATCAGTAACTCGAAACGGGGATTATTCCTGAAGACTTCAAATTAGCTAACGTCACGTCCATTTTTAAAAAAGGCGACCGCACAGTAGCTAGCAATTATAGGCCCATTAGTTTAACGTCAATGGTCGGTAAACTATTGGAATTCGTCGTTTGGGATCGTATCATCGATCACTTAGAAAGTCGAGATTTGATTAATAGTAGTCAGCATGGGTTTCGACGCCATAGATCTTGTTTAACTAATTTGTTAGAATTTTATAACGAAATAATGCGCGAATACGATAAGCATAGAGTGGCTGACGTTATTTAGTTAGATTTTAAAAAGGCGTTCGATACAGTTCCTCATAGAAGATTAATTACGAAGGTTAAAGCGCACGGTATATGCGATCAGGTAGCTAACTGGTTAGAGGAATGGCTTCGTGCTAGGAGACAGAGGGTCGTTGTTAGTAGTAGTGAATCGGGGTGGTTGGATGTAGGTAGCGGTGTCCCACAGGGTTCAGTGTTAGGCCCATTGCTATTCGTCATTTACATTAACGACATAGATGTGGGATTGACTAGTAACGTGTCAAAATTCGCGGACGATACTAAAATAGGCAGTAAGGTTGTTAAAGAGGACGATAGAAATAGGCTCCAAGACGATGTAAATAGGATTATGGAGTGGACGGAGAAGTGGCAGATGCAATTTAACGTAGACAAATGTAAAGTCTTGCATATAGGTTCTCGTAACAATAATTACACGTACACGATGGATGATAGAGTGTTAGCGAGCGTTGACGAGGAAGTAGATTTAGGCGTACGCGTATCTAAGGATTTAAAAGTTAGGAACCAGTGCCTGGAGTCTTGCGCAAAAGCTAATAGGATGTTAGGCTTCATAGCGCGTAATTTCGAATTTAAATCGAAGGATATTATATTGCCCCTTTACAAGTCCCTAGTCAGGCCTCATTTAGAATATGCCGTTCAGTTTTGGTGCCCGTATTTGCGTGAGGATATTGATAGGTTAGAAAGGGTTCAGCGTCGTGCCACGAAACTAATTCCGTCATTGCGCAACAAGCCTTATGAAGATAGGATTAAAGAGTTAGACTTGCATTCACTCGAAACTAGGAGATTAAGGGGGTGGGGGAGCTTATTGAAGTTTTCAAAATCGTTAATAATATCGATAACGTAAATTTTGACAAACTGTTCACTTTCGGTAATAGCAATACTCGTAATAACGGATTTAAGTTGCGTGGCAGACGTTTCATTACTAATATCGCTAAAAACTTCTTTACGTTTAAAGTAATTGATAATAATGGAATAATCTTCCAGCGCCCGTCGTGAACTCTACCAGCGTTAATGTGTTTAAAAAGAATACAGGAAAATTCACCGAAGACAAATCACCGACGGACAATTCATCGACAAACAATTCACCACTAACTATAATTCGTCGCGTAATAATTCGGTGAATAAATATGATCTAAGTCGTAAGCAATTGATTTATTAAGTTTTTTTTACAGAAATATAAAAAATTTTAAATTTTATTCAAGGGTTATAAAAATTTATTTAACATGTAAAAGCACTCTAAAAGGAGATGTGAGCTATTCCTCTTAAGAAAGAAATGATACACTGGTTTGGCTCGTAATTTTCAACAAGTCTTCTTATTCTTTCGGCATAATCGCGATATTTTCTTTTCTTTTAGGAGGCTCTTGGCCTCCTATATACTGTTCAATTTTGGCTTCATTTAACGTTTGCTCCAGTTTAATGCATTCTATAAATTTCCAAATGTTCGGATGGTAGGCAGTCAGCGCTCTTCAAACGCCCTATGCCACCCTTTGACATTATTGTTTGTCTTCGGCAAGTTATGCAAGACAGCCTCGTAAACGTTCCACATTTCGTGTTGAAATTGAGGGGGTCAACGTCGGTGCCTCCGATCTGGACGTCCTATCCAAGTGTCTTCGAAATAGTCCACGACTTCTTGCGCCTCAGGAGGAAAAATGTCGTTATCACACAATGTTTCAAATGCCTCAATGATTTTATGCGTAGGCACAAATGCTAATGCAGAAACTATACGCAGACTTAAAGCAAATTCTGCATCCATTTCATACCTTTGCTTTAAGCCATGTGCTTGAATTGTACGCATGACACATTGGGAAAAGTGGAAAAAGCAGCCTCGCTGCTTGGTGTTGGGAAAAACATGCTTACAAGCTTTAATCATTGCTTTCTCATAATCTGTCGTTATTGATAATGGGGTCGATGAAGGCTCAAAGTTCTTTATCTTTTCCAAAAAAGTCCTATAGGTTTCCTCTGATTTGTCTGGTAGCAACGCATACACTAATGGAATTGAAAGGTTTTCTTCTAAGCCATGCAGTGTGTACAATTGGTAGAATAATAAAAGCGCTGCTTTAAATGTTCCGTCGGCGTTCCAGTGTTTGCTTTTAAATAACAATTGGAGATTTCGTTTTGTGGCAAAGACTATAATGCGGTTTTCAATATTCCCCGAATCAAAATATAAAAAATCTTCTCCATTGGGCAATTTTGTATAATCCAGAGGAAAATTTGTCTTTGCGATGAAGTGCAAGGGCCGGTCCTGAGGTTTTTTTTGCATCTAATGTTTCTCATTGTCCTTTTCATGCTTTCTGTACTTGGAAGTTTTCCGACTGCTGCTTGACTGCATCCAGCAAAAGCATCAGATAATATCATATGAGGGGAGTAAGTTTTTTTTTTTTTTTTCTCACGAACCTTCTCACAAATTCTTGATGCTTCAACACTCGCCGCATCTGCAGTGTGATTGTGCTCTTTCGAATGCTTAATTATATCATCACCGACCGTAGTTATTCGAGCCCGACACTTAGTTTTCCGATAATGCTCACATTTCCAATGTATTTTCTCTTTATTTTGCTTTTCTTTGTCGAATAAATGCCCACTAATGTATAGTTTTTTCTTTTCTTTCTCTGACTCAACGAATTGTAGCGCCATACTAAAGGGTACTGGACGATGAATGATTTACTGAAAAGAAAAGACCATCATTTTAGACAACGTGTATATCCATGAAATTTAAATTATCCTACACATATCCAATGATAAAAAGATAGTTTAGAAGTAATACGAGTCTTACATTATAAAAAGGGAATAAAATCTCAGTTAAAAAAAAGTAAAGTAACTGCAGCAAAAAGTAAAAACACAAAAAATAAAACATAAAATTAAAATATATCAAAAAGAAAATAAATCAAAATAAGTATCACAGTAAATTACCTGAGTGGAGTGGAGCTTCGACTCGAATTGAACTAAACTTAATTTCAATGTAAGTTGGTGATTTTGGTAGGTAAAATTAAGCGTTGCCAGTTGGTAGGTTTTTACATTTTGTGTCATACGGTGTCGGGGAGTCGTTCATCGGCAAATTGTTTGTCGATGAATTGTCCGTCGGTGAATTGTTTGTCGATGAATTGTCCGTCGGTGAATTAATTGTCGGTGATTTGTCTTCGGTGAATTGTCGTCGATGAATTTTCCGCACACGGTTTAAAAACCGTATAGATAGGCATTTTTAAAATATTAACGTTGTTTAAAATAATAAAACAATTGGCAACAGGAGCTCTTGGGGTCGTAATCGGGGATGAGTCTGTTGACGTCTAATGCCAGCTTGTGACATGCCAGCGTGTGATATGCCAGAAAAAAAAATTAGACTAACTAACACGAACTTAGTTGTAGCTTGTTGAGTAAATTAACCCACTTTTTGTTATTCTTTATACTTTGTTTTCTTCTCTCCTTTATTGCATGTCTGTAACTCTCCTTATTGCATGTTGTAACTCTCATTATTGCATGTCTGTAACTCTTTTTATTGCATGTCTGTAGTTTGCATGGTATGATAGTGTTTGAGTTAAGAAAGCGTTGTAATGCGTTCTTATTTTACTTTTTTTCATCTTTCACGCCTTTCCAGCCTAGTGGGCTGCATCCTCTACCTCCCTATGGAGTGGAGGATCGGTCTGCAACAGCTGGAAGAATGTGTTGATTTGAGTTAAGAATGTATTGCATGGTTTGTAAACGTTCTTATATTACTTTTTTTCATCTTTCACGAATTTCCAGCCTAGTGGGCTGCATCCTCTACTTCTTATGGAGTGGAGGATCGGTCTGCAACAGCTGGAAGAATGTGTTGCTTTGAGTTAAGAATGTATTGCATGGTTTGTAAGCGTTCTTATTTTACTTCTTTTCATCTTTTTACGGCAGAGTGGGCTCTACCTCTCTATGGAGTAGAGGACCGTTCTGCAATCTTTCCTGCAATGTTCCCTCTAAGGTGTGCGCGTGTGCGCGCGCACACGCGTTGTGAAACCCGCGCACACAGCAAAATAAAATGCGCACAGGCTCAAGCGTATCATGAGTCACGACAGTAAATGAAGTAATTTAAAAAATGTACCGTCACACAAGGTCTGACCATTTGCATCAACATACTCTTAGTCGCTCTTTTAAGTATTAACCCTTTCCGACCGACTTCGCCGACGTCCGCGCAATTGCGCAATACGGATTTTTTTTTACTATATGTATTTGCATTTTTTTTTCTTTTATACATTAAAGCATTGAATATAAACTTCTCTTTCTTATTTTTGCATAAAAACGAATAGTAATTATCTCATAATTCATAATTCATAAAAAATAAATTATTTTATTCCTATTTTGTGAATGGATAAAATCATGTATTAATCTTGAATTTAGTGATGTAGGTCACATCCGCATCCGCGGAACATCCGCATATTTTCTCGTATCCGCACCCGCATCCGCACTCTGGACTGCGGATGTCGTGCGGATGTGGACCGTTGAGATAAAATGTCATTAATAAGCGGAAATTATCAAATTCTACTATATTAATAGAACTAGTTCATTGTGCGCAAAAGTGATGCAAGCGACAAGACGAGAGGCTGTTCTTGTATGAAGTTACTCTCTTGCAACCTACTTAGATCCACGTTACAAAGCTAAGTTATTTTCACCTAGTACATTAGAACGAGTTAAATCATCACTTGGCAAAGCAGTTGAAGAGCTTCAATCTCTTGAATCTGTCGCTTCGCCACCCACCAAAAGAATAAAAGTTTCAGTGACAGAACCAACACCTTCAACAAGCAAATCTATCACAGAATCTGTCTCTCAGTTTCTTGAGTCAAGCAGCAATGACGAGACCTACGCGATGTCAAAAGATGTAGTAAAAATGATCGAGAGCTATCACCAAGAAAAACGCCTGGCTGCATGTGACAATCCTATTAGTTGGCGGAAAAATACGCAGAATATCTATCCATACTTGAGTAAACTTGCAAGGAAACATTTAGCCTGTCCTCCAACAAACGTACCAAGCGAGAGATTATTTAGCAGTGCTGGATTAATATATGATGAAAAGAGAAACAGACTGGCAGCAGAAAAGGCAGAAAAATTAATGTTCCTTAAGCATAACCTTCCTATAATTAAGTTTGAACATTAAACGATGAACATCTTAGTTTACTTTATTTTAATTACTCATTTATAAATATGCCTAATAAAACTTTAAACTTAATATAAATAGTTATCAAGCTAATTAAAGATCTCTTTCTATAAGGGTGAAGGTTGGGGAAAGAGGTTGGTGGGATGCATTTGAGTTGGGTTCACGTCCCGCATCCTGGTAACACAATTATGGTTTCTAATTGTGGCTGAAACTCAACAAAATATAATGAATTTATTTGCAGACGAATTCACTAATTGATTTCTATATTAGTTAGATGCTTGATATTATTTTATATGTTCAGAGAAAAGTACAGCAATTATTGTACAATTAATCAATTATACTACATTATAGCTACAGCTCTCTCTATATAATAACTTATTATATACGTTAAACACAACAAATCTCGAATATATCCTAAAAAATAACGAAAATGTAGACATCCGCATCCGCATCCGCAGATGTTGAAATCAAACATCCGCATCCGCATCCGCATCCGCGGATGTGAAAAAAATGACATCCGCTACATCACTAATCTTGATAGTCTATTTTAAATTGCTAAATGATAAAAATTGTTTTGAGAAATGATAACTAAAATAGTAATTTTCAATTAATGTTATTTTAATTTTTTTTCTTTATTTTGTTAAATTTTATTTTACTATTTTTTATTTTATTCATATTTTTAGATCTGTAGATGATGATGATGATGATGATGATGATCATCATCATCATCATCATCATCCACTCAACCAAAGACGCTGACCAACATCATCAATTAATCTCGGTGATGTAACGGGAAGCGGCGCCTCGACGTAGCCGCGACATATCCGTAATTTAGATTTAGTTATTTTTTAAGTACCGACTCATTTCCTTTTATATTCGAACCAAGTTAGCAAACGCGGATTTAAAATACTTCTCACGCGGATTTGCGCAAAACTAATTAAAAGGTGTTTGCATTTACAAGTATATTTAACGCGTTTTAGATAAATATTTTATCATTTTATAACCTTCATCTTTCCAGAATTATTTGTTTTCATTTATTTTCATTTATTTTCATTTATTTTCATTTATTTTTATTTATTTTTATTTATTTATTTATGAAGAATTTCAAGAAATTATTTTTTCGCCAATTAAGAAATTATTATCTACAAGTTCTGCCATAATCTTTTTCTCTTTATATCCGCTTCTAAATTAATCCACAGCATGGGCGATTTTATATATATATATATATATATATGGGATTGAACTCAGAATGGTCCCCTGAGGTTTTTTCATGATACACACAGACCGTTCATGGAACAAGGAACTCTTCTGGGAAAATTAAATCCACTATAGTCCGAATAAGTAATGATAAATGACAAACACTAGTTTTTTCTTTTTCATGATGTTAGCCCGACGTGGGCAACGGGTCATTCGCAAAAAGGCCCCAAAAATATAGCTTCCCTCACCAGCTATCTGCCAAGCCGATAGGATGCAGCTTTGGGACAGGATCCTGGGTTTACAGCTACACCTAGCCTACTATATTCAGGACCTCAATATAAGCAAAAGACTCGTTGCATTCACGTCGGATTGAATACATCAAAGAAAAAAGGGGTAACTATGTACAGGGTGTCCCTAAAAAAACTATACTCTTCATAGCATCATATATTTTATAATTTAAAAAAACAAACAATATATTGTTATAGCAATTGCCAATGAAAGGTAAATTAGTAATCTAAGTGATCAAAATGTTATAGCGAGTTGTTTGCATATAAAATTTAATTAACTACGCCAAGTGCTCAAAATGTTCTCCGGCGGCATTTTGAACATTTTGAGCACTTGGCGTAGTTAATTAAATTTTATATGCAAACAACTCGCTATAACATTTTGATCACTTAGATTACTAATTTACCTTTCATTGGCAATTGCTATAACAATATATTGTTTGATTTTTTTAAATTATAAATTATATGATGCTATAAAGAGTATATAGTTTTTTTTGGGACACCCTGTATTTTTAACCAAAAACCAAAACTTAAAACTCAACTGGCAAAAGCGTCCACTTTTCATTATTTATTTTAGTGGATTTAATTTTTCCAGAAGAGTTCCTTGTTCCATGCATGGTCTTTTTCCTTGTGGGTTTGCAGCATATATATATATATATATATATATGCGGCGTCTTTTTCTTTTAAGGTTCGTTTTTTTATATAAAACATTGACCCTTCAAAACCCCCGTTTATTATTATTAGTCAGGGGGCTTAATCCAAAAAATCACCCCGATTGTTCCCTTTGTTCCAAAAGTACCATTTTTTTACCAGGGGTAGATATGACCATAAGCATTCATTTTTTTGCGGGAGCCAACATGGGCTCTCCCTGTGGCGGCCATTATGGACGAACATGATGGCCGCCATCTGGTCTGACATTGGGCGATTAAATAACAACCAATCATAGTAGAACAGCAAATAATGACACTTTTTGTATGTTTTTGAGTATAGAGAATCCAGTTCTGATATTTGTTTTTTAATTCAAGATATACGTCAGGTCGTATATATCCACATTTGATATTTTATAAGAAATGTACATTTTATGTCAATTGAATCATGATACATAATTATTGCACTTAGATTTGTGGTTGTAACAGCTATATTAACTTTTACATTGGATTTCTACTGACATTTTGTCCACTATTAATCTATTTTTTATTATTTTTGCAGGTGTTGGCATACCTGTATTCCTCTGAAGCAGTCTATGCGGTGGTGGTCTTCTTCACATTCTAGTCTTTTCAGGCCTGCAGATATGAAGATCTCGTTAGTGTGTAGTTAGTAGTGTGTAGTAGAACATTAATACCTCAACATGTCTACTAACATAACTGGAATTAATTGGACACTGTGTTGCCTATGTCAGTCCAGCAAAGACGAGGCATTACAACAGCCAAAAGAACAGGGATATTCATCTCTTGAAAGAGATCTGAATGATTTTGTGCAGCTCAATGCTGTTCCATCTGGTATCAAGGTTAGTGAGCTCGATGATGGCTCAGGAATTGCAGCAACCCTCCAATCACATGCTGCAGTGTATCATAAAAGTTGTAGGAGTGCATGCAACAGTTACAGAAAGCGGGCACGAGGAAAAGTGGCCACGCAAGATGAATGTGCAGCTGGGATAAGTCCGAAGAAACTCAGATCAAGTTACGGATCACCTCCAGAAACATTATTCTGCATCATATGTCTGGGTGAGGATCAGCATGATCTTCATAGAGCCTTAAGTGACAACATTGATCAAAATCTGAAGAATTGGGCAAAAACAACTAACAACTGGCATTTATATGGGCGCTTGACTGCAGGTTCTGATGCACATGCAATGGATGCATGTTATCATGTACAATGCTATTGGCGGCTTCGTGATGGAGCTCGTGCAGTTGAACGTCGATCTTCAAGTGAACCCAAGCCTCCCCCATTTGATCCCATGGTCATAGCACAGTTAGTGGCATTTGTGGATGACTCTCAGTCTGAGGTCCACAAGTTGTCTGACTTACGGGAAATGTACAAGATAATGATGTCAGATCTAGGACATCCCTGTTCTGGTAGAGAACCTCATGCAACAAGATTCAAAGACCATCTGCTTGAGCATCTTCCTGAGTGGGCTTCCTATGCACAGGGGAGAGATGTATTCATTAGCCACAAGGCAAAAGTTGGTGCTGTGCTAGAACAAAGCTATCATTCCTCACAAATCAATCAAGATGAAGCTGTGTTATTGATACGTGCTGCTATGGCACTACGAAAGCGAATCCTTCAGAAACAAGAGCCATTTAATGGTTCATTCTCTCCACAATGCCTGACGTCCCCCAGGGTCCTAAAGGTAATATCGATAAACATAGTAGAGAGCAATCCAACAGTGATGCTGAACTGGGCACAAGGGCGAAGATTGCGTGCACACTGTGCCAACTGCTGATATTCAACACAGTAAAATATGCATCTTCATCAGACAGCACCCAAATCCGTCACAATAGGGATCGTGAAACGCCATTCCCCTTTACCATGGTATTAAACTGCATGGAGATGCCAGATTCAAGCACCAGATAGAGAATGCCCATCACCTTGGGCTCTCTGTCTCATATGACCGTGTGATGGAAGTCAAAACACAGGTAGCTCGTGCTGTTTGCAAGAGACACACTGAAGACGGTATTGTTCTACCCACAAATACAAGACTTTCAGTTTTCACTACACATGATGTAGACAATCTGGACAGCAACAAAACGGGAAATTTGTCACGTGGTGATTTCATGGAACATGCATTACTGTGACCAATCACCTATCCAAAGAGAACTTGGGAATTCGTCGACCAGCAATCACACTTGATCCATCTGATACATCAAAACCCAAGTTGCCGGATAGTTATGTAATTGTTCCTCCCATCGAACTCAACACCCGTGACATTCTTGTGCCCAGAATCAACGAAGGTCAAGTTCGGCCGAACCACAGCCTGGTCAACGGTGCCAAAGTAAAAGATGATGCATGTGGTTACGTGATCAGGCTTCAACTCTCAGCTCATGGATGATGCATCAATAAAGCCAAAGGCAGAGACTGGTATACTCCCCTTATTTCCTGATAAGGCAGCTTCTGTATCAATGATGAAGCACACGATGGAGATTGTGAAAACTACGACTGAGTTCATAAACCCTGGTCAAACCCCTGTCCTTGGGGCTGATCAGCCTCTCTTTGCCATATGCAAACAGTTACAGTGGGAGTTTCCTGACACACTGGGTGAGGATAAGTTTGTGATGCAGTTGGGAGCTTTACATATCGAGGATAAGTGTCAGCTGATGATGGGCAAGGTGCTACGAGGTTCCGGATGGGACACAGCTCTAGCTCAAGCAGATGTCCTCTCCTCTGGACGTGCCCAGTCAGCTCTCGATGATCACCACATAAAGCGTACACGATATGCTCATCAAGTGTCACTTGTTTCCCTCTCTCATTTGAAGCAAAATGCATACTTGCAATACACATCCAATGTGCTGGGGCCTTGTGAGTCATATGAGATGTGGTGTGCAAGGAAATCTGCAAATGTTCACATGTTCAAATATTGGTCACTAGTGATTGAGCTTGAGCTATTGATGTGTCGATTTGTGCGCTCATTAAGAGAGGGTGACTTCCCTCTCTATGTCCAGGTGTGTGATGAACTATGTCCATGGTTCTTTGTGCTGGACCACACTAACTATGCCCGCTGGTTGCCGATTCATGTCAGAGATATGGTTGGTCTTGCTGAAAGCCATCCACAGGTGTACGCAGAGTACCTCAAAGGGAACTTACAGTCCAAAAGTCTGCTCGTACATTCAGCCTCATCGCGAAAGATCAATCTCATGAGCAGATGAACAAAGTACTGCAGGGCTGTGGTGGAGCATCTGACCTCTATGACAAAACAGAAGCATTAGCATTGTACATGTTGGCAGGTCCTGAATGTGTCAGAATGATAGAAGAGTTTGAGAATGCTCAGAAACTTACAGAAGGACCAACTGGCCACCACGAAACAGCACCTGGGCTACAGTCTAGGTTTTTGAAGGATGTCAAGTCATTCACAAAGGTGGTGTCTGAACAGGGCAACCCCTTCCTGGCCACAAATCAGGAGCTTGTAGCCCTTGACACACACGATGTTATGGAGAATGAAGTAGCAGCATCACTGTCACAGATACAGGAAGTTGGCCAAGCCCTTCATGAGGAGTATGTAAAGACTAGGCTGGACAAAGGGACAGTTCCTATATCAAACACTATAAAGAAAAACAATGTGTACACATTCAGCAATCGGCCAGACCCACGCAAGAAGAGTAGCAAAGTGGGGGTACAGAAGCAAAACACAGTGCTCATTACTCAGCTATTCCTGTCTCTACAATCACGTCCAGATGCGGATATGACAGAATTTTTCTCATACGAGAATCAGCGAGAGCCCCCTTCACTCTCAGACCGAGGTTCACTCAGAGCTGGAAATAAATCAGACATTCTTGCATGTGTCAATGCACCAACTGGATCTGCCAATCCTGCTAAACAAGTGACAGTTCAGTTGTATGACATGGCCGCCATCGTCCACATTGTGCGTCCAAGTAGAGCATCAACATTTGCTGAATATGTATCTCTACACATCATACCTTTCATTAAAGCACAGATGACTGACACAGTTGAGCGCGTCGATGCCGTGTGGGATACCTATCCTGAAGACAGTCTGAAATCACTTGCACAGCAGCGGCGTGGTTCAGGAGCACGTACTCGACTTGATCCAGATAGTGATGGTACCACACCCATTCCCAAACGAGACTGGCAGTCATATTTGAAAAATGTGGAAAACAAGAAGGAACTGTTCGTCTTTATCAGTAAACAACTGATCAAGATTGACATGGGTGGAAAACTCCTCCTCAGCACTCAATTAGAAACTGTGCTCTCCAATAAAGCATTTGATATATCAGGGCTCCAACCATGCAACCACACAGAGGCAGATACGCGGATCATTCTGCATCTTGCTCACGCATCATCTCAGGGTCACAAGAAAGCATTCATCCGCACTGTTGACAGTGACATAGTCGTTCTTGCCATTGCTTTCTTTCAACAGCTTGACCTAACAGAACTCTGGATTGGTTTTGGTAGTGGCAAATATTACCGAGACATCCCAGTGCACAGCATTCAATCACAGCTTGGTCCATCAAAGTCGCTGGCTCTACCTCTGTTCCATGCACTAACAGGCTGCGACACTACGTCTCAGTTTCTTGGATGTGGGAAGAAGACAGCATGGACTGCATGGAATAATACACCAAACTTAACTGAAACCATGATCAAATTGACTGAAGACCCCGAGTCCTTCAGTCTAGTATCTCCTGAAATGACACACATTGAGAGGTTTGTTGTGCTCATGTACAGTAAAACATGTGGACAAGCATCTATAAACGTAGCCGCACCATCTGTTTTCTAGTGGCAGTCGATCATTGGACAGCATACCACCTACCCAAGCTGCCCTCTTCCAGCATATCAAGAGGTCATTGTTGCAGGCAAGTTTTGTGTGGAAGCAGTCAACCACATGCCATCAGACACTCCCTGCTTTTGATAAATGGGGATGGGAATATGACAAGCGCAGCAACCAATGGCTCCCTTTCTGGACAACTCTCGCTGATGCCAGTAAGGCATGTGCTCTTCTCCTTCATTGCGGATGCACTAAAGCCTGCAGAGGGAATTGCAAATGCAGTAGTGCTGGAATTCGATGTACGACACTCTGCAAGTGTGAGGGTGGCTGCCTGAACAATGACGACTATTAATCAGTGAACAGCCATCTATTGGATAGACATTATCATGAGATGCAGTACTGTGAGTAAAAGGAATAAAGAAGATTGTACTTGCGTATATACTAAAGTTTAATAGCAAAAGATGTTGATGCTGACTCTTATTTTTTATCAAGTTAACTATGTAACCTGTACTAGTATTGGTACTCAAGTGGATGTCATTTTGGACAGCGGCAATTTTGATTTGGCCAATATGGCCGCCACAGTGGGAGCCCAGCTTGGCTCCCGCAAACACTCAAATTAGTATGGTCATAGCTACCTGTGGTCCAAAAATGGCACTTTTGGAATGATTTGAACAATTATATGATTAAGCCCCCTGACTATATCTGAATCTGGTATCTCCCAAAACCTCCTCACCCCCATTCAACTTGGGGCCTAACCCCCTCCCCCATTACCCCCACCCCTCCCCATTACCACACCAATCCCCCATTACCCCCACCCCCACCCTTCCCCCGTTGCTAAACTACAGAAAAGAACACAGTCATGAAAATCTTGAGCTTCACATTGCCGCCCGTAATACAATTTCTGAATTTTTTTTACAATTTCTGAATTTTTTTCTCACAATTTCTGAAAGTGTGACGGACGGACAGACAGACGGACAGACGGACAGCTCTCTTATTATAGTATAGATTATTATTATTATTATTATTACACTGGTCGACAAAATCGAACTTTTTCTCTCATCAAAGATGTATATACACTTTTCTAGACCAGTTTTGCACGTTGATTCCAAATCTGTTTTCGGTTTTCCTCTAGCACATCTAGTTATCGAAATATGACTACTGACTAGTGTTAATTTCAGCACAGTTTATCGTAAAAGTACAACTTTATTCATAAAAAGAAATGTACACCAACCTAAAAACGTTGCGAGTACGATTTTCTTTTGTAAACCTTGTTCGGATCGTCGCGGTACAACATCCAGCAGTGGTCTGCCAGCATACTTTCGTTCCAGAAACCTTGGTAGCGATTTTCCATTGACTGGATGTCTTTATGGAAGCAGTTCTCCCTGTTCGCCACTCACCGCGCCAAGGTTTTCGTGAAAGAAATCTAGATGCGAGTGTAAAAAATGTATTTTCAAGGACATGCGACAGCCCATTTCTTGATATGCACCGAGCAGTTTCTGAACTCCATCTTTGTATGCGGGAGACTTGTGGTTACCCAAGAAGTTTCCACAAATCCATTTGAAAGCCTGCATTGCTTTTAGTTCTAAGGCATTGAGGCTTTCTTCAAATCCTCCTGCAGAACCTCCCTGTAAGGTTATGCCTTCAATTTCGTGGCACTGATGTTTGCAAATTTCTCAACAAGGTATCGAAACCCTCTCGAATTCGCCTTACCCATCGCTTTCACAAAATTTTTCATTAAGCCGAGCTTAATGTGGAGAGGTGGCAGGAAAATCTTTGGATCAACTAAAGGAACACACTGGACACTGCCCGAGTGCCCGTTCCTGGCTTGTATGGGGCTTATTTGTTGCCAGTCACGTCTGATGTTATGATCTGCGGTAGCACGGCTGTCCCATAGGCATAGGAAACAACAGTATTTGGTGAACCCTCCTTGCATGCCCATTAACATACCAATGGCTTTGAGATCACACAGATATTCCATTGATGAGTGCTGTATTGGATTGCTTCGAGTAGTATATTCATGTATCGTACATCTCCTTTAGATGAACGGAGTGGGCGATCGGGATGGACGGCTTTAAGTTCCCGTTATGCAGGAGAACCGCTTTCAAGCTTCGCTGTGAGGAATCAATGAAGAGGCGCCACTCAGATGGTGTGTGTACCTGTGACAAGTTCTCGAAAAGTCCATTGATATCATGGCAATAGCAGAGCGGACCGTCTACTGTAAAGAATGTCACCAAATCATGGTTTCGTTTTCGATAGTGACACATCGGACGTTCTTCTCAACTAAGTGTTTCTGCTTGAGTCTCGAAGAGAGAAGCTCTGATTTCTCTTTGGAGAGGGCTAGGTCTCTAGTGAGGTCATTTAACTCGTTTTGGGTAAGCCTCTCCTGCTCCGATTGCTCTTCGTCAGGTGTGTAGTCAAGATCGGCCGAAAGTCCCGCATCCCCGCCAATCGCACCTTCGCCGGATTCCCTTTCGTCTTCTAAAGAATCGAGTCCATGCTGTGGAGGTACCGGAATCGGCATCGTGTCATCGTGAGGGATCGATCTGATCACGGAGTCTACGTTCGGATAAACGATGTTATGCTTGTTCTTCACGGAGAATTCAGTTATGTTAACATTGCAAAAGTAACAATCGCCATGATGGTCTCTCGGCTCCCTCCATATCATGGGTATAGCGAACGCCATCGACTTTTTCCTTTGGTTCAACCAGTCACGTAATCCATTCGAACAAGCAGTACAAATAACATGTGGCGCCCACGCCTTATATTGTTGCCTAGTGGACAGCCGAAGTACAACCGGTAAGTTTTCAGAAGATCCATCGTGATTGTACGCCGTTGTGATTTAGTCGCGAACGAGCCGCACACGTAACAGAAATTGTCGGGGTGATTTTTACACTTTCGTGATATGACGATCGATGAGTGGGTTGATGTAAATCACCTAAAAAAATAAAATGTGTAAGTGGGCGACACAAAACAAAACACAACACACAACTAGACATGTGACTGTTACGCCAAAGAATAAAAGGCGGTACATGTGCAACGTTTGAAAGTTTGTGGCCAGCTACTGCTCTCACCTAAAATATCACAAGACAACCTGCGGAAAGCCTAAGTTGAAACGACAAAACGACATGAGGGTACAGAAATGGTAAAGCAAAAACCTACACCTAAGCTACAAGACAAAATACACCGCTACATGTAATGTATAAAAGGCACATATTATATATTGTATATATAGTATTATAGTATTATATATTATATTATATATAGTTATATGCATATTATATATATTATATATAGTATTATATATTATATTATATATAGTTATATGCATATTATATATTATTATAGTATTATATATTATATTATATATAGTTATATGCATATTATATATATTATCTATAGTATTATATTATATATTATATTTATTATATATATTATGATCGGTCTCATCTCGAAAACTAGACGTGCTAGAGGAAAACCGAAAACAAATTTGGAATCAGCGTCCCAACAGCTATCTAGCCCACCTATAATTATATCTGATGAAAAATACTTGTTGGCCAGTGTTAGTATCATTATTATTATTATTATTATTATTATTATTATTATTTTGATGTTATTCAGAAGTACTTTCCTTTAAAATGAAAAACTTTCTTTGACCACATTTTAGGATCGCATTAATAAATAATTCTTATTTTGTTGAATTACTTTTTATTAGGATTAATTTTTATAAGATACATTATGAACACCTAAAATTATATTAAAATTTTATTTATTTAATTAAATACCAAATGAAATACTAACCTCAAAGAAGGGATCAAATAATGCAGAAAACCTTTGATAATCTCTCTCTCTCTCTCTCTCTCTCTCTCTCTCTCTCTCTCTCTCTCTCTCTCTCTCTCTCTCCCTGATATGCTCTTAACTGTTAAAAAAATGTAGAAGGCGAATTGAAAATATTAAATATCTTTAAGGCAGTGGCCCGCAACCTGGGGTCCGCAAAAGACAAGACAAGGTGTATATTCTAATTCACACAAAATTAGAATATACAAATTATTTTCGCTAAAAGGGGTCCTCAAAAATAATCTATAGTCTTCTTTGGGTCTACAAGTGAGAAAAAGGTTGCGGACCATTGCTCTTGGGCAGGGGTCACCCAGTAGGCTGATCGACAACGAATTTTATACGGACCGCCCACAATCAAAATCAAACTTTTTTTCCTTGTAAATTTTAAATTTAGCTTTAATTCGAGTGATTAAAAATGGTGATTTTAATTTGATTTCGATAAAACAGCGCCTCCCCCTTCCCCCGCCCAAATTATAAATAATCTTGCGTAACGAACCTTAGTAGAGTTACAGAAATTGTACTATTTGGCGTTTGCTCCAAAATTTAACTTAGGCGAGACAATGCGTTCGTTTTCTATTGTTTCGTTGAAGCCAGTGGTGCCCATCCAACCTTTTTAGTTCGCGGGCCGAATTTGTTATCTTAAAATGAGCCAAAGGCTATATATTTATTTATTTATTTTATTTATTTATTTCGCGGTGTGTATTTTCATTTATATTCTTTTCCACGTTTTGAAGTGAAGCACAACACACCGCGGTGAAAGGAATTAATCAAATTTCGACTGAGGATGGTTCGGTACTTTGAGAGTTTACATTAAAAGAAGTTTGAAATAATGTTAGTTTTTCTGATGTGTTTCAATATCTGAAAACTGTTGAGGAAAGATTTTTGAAAGTAGTCAATCATATTTAAGCAAAGAACAAATAAAAAAATTGATTCCTTGATTCCTAAGTATTGTTGAGTTCGTTGTTGTATTCACAATGTACCAAATTTCCTTACTTTATTGTTTAAAGTTAGACAACACTCGAGTGCGAATCATTTATTTTATTGACTAAAACTTGGATAACAGCGCTTAAAAATATAGGAACTAATGGCGGGCGTTGGTTGGACATCACTGGTTTAGTCCAAACTGTATCTTTCTATTGCGCTAAGTATTTTTGGGCTCTATAGCTTTACCTGAGAGTTCAAATTAACATAACCTTCACTAATACAGAAGTAGAAGGATGTCTCCTTCATTTATCCCAAACCTAAACGGTATAAAATGAATACATTTTACTACATAAAGTCAATTTTGGAGCAAACGCTTTGGTTCGACCGCAGAGAAAAAATTAATTGGGGACATACCCCCTCCCCCGCCTTGCTGTAATAATATAAAATAGTTTATAAATTTTTACACATATGCTGGATACTTTGCTTTGTTTTTATAACATTTAGCAAATAGTTTATTGGTTATATAATTTATCTGCATGTTTGGTTTGAAATAGAAAAGAAGTTGAAAATATTTATGGAGCCTTTACTGTAGCTTGTATATGGGCTAAGTTTCCATCTTCAGCGGGGGTGCTGCAACATTGGCAATAAAGAATGTTTCTGCGTAAATTATTATTATTATTATTATTATATATATATATATATATATACACTATAACGTTGAGAGAGAGAGAGAGAGAGAGAGAGAGAGAGAGAGAGAAAAAATAGATTGAGTCGGAATGCGTTTGATGTTAATGGTTCTTCTCAAGCTGCCTAATGGACATTAAATTTTCCATTATTAACCAAACATCTAAAAATCCATTGTTCAAAAATTGCAAATACCATTCTCTTTATGCTGAAATTAAAAAGTCACACACACACACACACACACACACACGTGTGTATGGGTGTGCGTGTATTATTAAATGTACCACGTATTTGTCTCGGAACATATTTGAAGTGATTGAAAAGTAGTGTGTAAAATTTAAAATAAGCTTTTCTCTTTATGTCCACGTCAATTCTCTCGTTTTCCAAAGATGAACTTTTTAACTGTATATTTTGCCAAGTGCACAAATAACACGAGTGTTTCATTCAAAGGAACGCGTGAACTTCATTTAATCTACAGTTTTTGTGGTTTGTGCTAAGTTAACGTAGGTTAAGTTAAGTTAGTTTCTAGGTGTCCATAGAATGTCTGTCCCTCGACGAGATGGTTATAGACCCAAAAAGGAGGACGTGAATCTGTGGATTATGACTGAAAAAGTGGATGTCCGTCAACCTCAGTGAGAGAGTTTACGTTGATTTTACATTTGGTTGTGATTTAGCGACTTATCATTATGAATTTGGTGTAAACATTTTCAATGTTTTACCACGGCTTTTATCAGTTGGAGAAATCAAATAATGATATTTGTAATTGGTTCAGTTAATGAATTAACGTGAGAAACTCAACTAATAAATGAACCTAGTCTTACACAGCATGACGCAGTAATAAACTAGCACAGTCACGTGGCAATGATGTAGGTCTCGGTCTCGGTCTCGAGACCCAATTTGCAGATCTCGATCTCGATCTCGGTCTCCGCTATTTAAATCTCGGTCTCGATCTCGGTCTCGACAGACGCGGTCTCGGTTTTTCTCCCCGAGACCTTTCGAGACCGTAATGTTATAATTTCATTATAAATTTGGGCTGAGTGGATGTTGAATTAATGTCATATATATATATATATATATATATATATATATATATTATATATATATATATATATATATATATATATTATTTAGACCTGATGCTAATTGCCATGCCTCTGTTTATAGTACCGATATGTCAATTTATTTTTCATAGAAATGGCGTTGGAAAAATGCTATACAGGAAACTCAAGCACGGAGAATGAGCAGATACAGAGAGACAGCGCTCATTCTCACAGCAGCGATGACGAAATAAAACAGAGTCAAACCAAAGTTCCGAGACTAATGGCAAAATATCAAAGCTATCAGTCCAAGCAGAAGAACGTTGAAACTGGGAAGATTTTGAACCGCAGGGAACAGTTGCGGCGGTACCTCTTAGAGATCGATGAATCTCATATTTTAGACAACTGCTCTCCGATAAAGTTTTGGCACCAGAAAAAGGGATAAATTCCCATCACTGGCCAATATTGCCATGACTGTTTTAACAGTGCCTGCCTCTAGTGCTCCAATTGAGCGTGTATTTAGCTATGGAGGCATAATAATGAGGCCCCACAGAAGTCGAACTTCAGCAGATCTTCTGAGCATGCTGATGTTTCTTAAGTGTAATGAGCACCTATCATGCTTTAAATAAATGCACAAGTCAAACTGGGTAGTGGGTACGTTCATTAAACCTTCTGTAACAGATATAAAAGAAGTAAATAAATAAAAAGTACGTGTATATATATATATATATATATTCATTTGTTAATTTATAGGCTACACTTTTTGCATTCAACACTACATCTGAGAAAGTAGTTATTAGTTTATTAATATACTTAACATAGTCTAATTTTCATAGTAGTGTAAAACAAATTGAAAGGGCATGAGCTTGGTCTCGAATTTTAAGGGTCTCGATCTCAAAAGGTAGATCTCGATCTCGAACCTTTGATCTCGGTCTCGATCTTGGTCTCACAGGATCAGGTTTCGGTCTCGATCTCAGTCTCGGACTTGGTGGTCTCGACTACATCACTGTCACGTGGTGCATGCGCACTCCTACTAGATGCATTAATGCGCTTGTATTAAATTTTTTGTTTTACCCACATTCCAAAATATGGAAGAACTATTTCGGAAAGTTCTTGAAGTTACTTCGTAATATTAATTACATACAGGGTGAGTCACAACGAAATGTCATAACTTCGGGAGCTTAAGCTGAGGTCATTCCCAGTCAAAACTTTATATGAACATAGGTCCGATTCTTAACGGTTATGGGGCTATGGATGTTTGAATTTCAAGCATGTGCATGCGTGACCTTGAACTGAACTGACAGTTACTACCGAACCGAACTAACTACGCAGTAGAGTGTTGTGTTTCACAGCGTGCAGTTGATGTTTTGTGCGTTCAGTATGCCTTTTACGTTTTCAAATGCCGAATATGCCGATATGGTGTATGTTTACGGATTTTGCGATAGAAATACTACTGCTGCTGTAACTGAATACCAGCGACGTTTTCCAAATCAAAGAATTCCGGATCAACGAGTATTTAGCGACGTTTTCCGGAGATTGCGAGAGAGCGGTTAATTTCCTAGCGTTACTTTTTATCTGAGCGTCCGGCACAAGATGTGGCTGAACAAGAAAACATTCAAATGGTACAACGAAGTCCTCATGTTAGTACGCGAAGGATTTCCACACGTTTAGAGTTCCTCAAACGAGAGTATGTAGAACGTTACACGAAGAAGGCATGTATCCATAACACGTACAGCGCGTTCAGCATCTCCAACATGGGGATCGTGCCCAACGGCTGGAATTTTGTAATTGGCTCAATGTCAATCGACAATTGCATCGATACGTCTTGTTCTGTGATGAGGCTCAAGGTGTGGTCTGGTATTCTCCACGATCAGCTGATTGGTCCGTTTATCTTCGAAGGTGGTCTTACATTTATCTACGATTTCTGCAAGAAGAACTGCCGCCACTGTTAGAAGATGTACCTTTGGCAACACGATTGCGTATGTACTTCCAACAAGACGGAGCTCCTCCCCATTTTAGCCGTGCAGTGAGAACGCATCTCGATGATCGCTTCCCTGGTCGATGAATCAGCCGTGGTGGTGCACAAAATTGGCCACCCAGGCCTCCGGACCCAACCCTTCTAGATTTTTATCTGTAGGGGCGCATGAAAGAGCTGGTGTACCAGAGAAAAGTGAAAACACGAGCTGCATTGCACCGTCGCATTTTGGATGCTCCAGCCCTCATAATGGACAATCGTAATGAACTAATGCGAGCTACACGCGCGATACACAGACGAGCCGCGATGTGTAGTGAGGCCGAGGGTAGTCATTTTGATCAGTTATTGTAAATTCGTGACTAAAAACTTTAGCAGCTATTTGTTCGCGTATTCTTATTTTTAAACATTCAAACATCCATAGCTCCATAACCGTTAAGAATCGGACCTATGTTCATATAAAGTTTTTGACTGGGAATGACCTCAGCTGTAAGCTCCCGAAGTTATGGCATTTCGTCGTGAATCACCCTGTATAATGTGTTGATGTAGAAATGTAGCAAAAACAATCTTTAATGAAACCACTTTCGAAGAGAAACTTTGTAAACGTGTTAATTTGGAAGAAAGAGTTTGGGTTCAACGTCATTTAAAATTAAAGAGCAATACATTTCTTTCTTTGCTCCACTGAACAGTTCTTGAGTTTAGTGAATCCACTATTTTTTCAGGTATTTTCACTCTTAACTCCTCCTAAAAACGAGTTCCTAATTTTCGTCAAAATAAAGCTTCCTTTATTATTAATTATTATTATTAAGACTGATAAATTTAGTGTGACTAGTTCAATTCTGAAGGATTCGACTCTTTCATATAAATTAGTGTATTCTAATCTTACAAAATGCCCAGATAACACGCTTGTCTGCTATGTGAACGCGGTTTATTCCCGATTCATGCCATTCTCATCCACGGCTTTCCCAATTTTGTCAAGTGGTAGGTTAGGCTAATTTTATGTTAGGTTAAGTTAAATTAGGTTAGCAAATATTAGCCATTCCTATTAGACGCCTTTACCGCGAATGCGAATGACATTCAGTGGGAAGTAATCCGTGAACGCTTGTGTTCAAAGGAGGTCGTAACTTTAATAATTCCCTGAATGCTTGTAAGAACAAATGAAATATTTTTACATGAATAACTTCGGCCTAAAGATTTCATACTGATATTCCGCAGAATGTGAGTCAGTACGCCGAAAACGTGCAAATAAATACCTATGAAGTCGCTGAAAATTCTCTTAATTTTTTTTTTTCAAGAATATTTACAATTTGGTGTCAATACAAATTTATCCTGTCCTAAGTAAACTTTTCTTGGTTGTTTTCTTTAACTCTATTTAAAGCCAGCTGCACACAGGATCATCTTGCGACTCACGAATGACGACTTTGGGGCGCGACGACACAAGTCGCGTGTGATTTTACATTGACAGAATGGGAGCCCCGCACACTGCAGCGACCCAAGTCGTTAGTCGTCAGTCGCAAGACGAGCCTGTGCGGGGCTGGCCTAAGTCCTACATTTAATTTTTATATCTTTCGGAAACTAGGGACAGTCCATCAATTATGTGATTTAATTACCTCTATAAAACTACAATTCATCACTTATAGGCAAACTAACCAACTTATTCGCATATGTAATTACATTAAAGTTGCTAAAATCAGGTTTGTGGTTAATTAATTTCTTGCTAAACAAAAAAAAAGGTTGTCTATGAAAAGCTTTTGATAAATTAGCTAAATCTTCGTGTATCAAAAAACTACTTAAGTCCTCATATAGCTGAACTTTTTTACTACCTCGGTTTCTGCTGGACAGTGCTGAGTGCTGGTGTGTTGTGTATCGTAAGATAGTGAAATAGTGTTTTGTTCAAGTTAAAATAATTTTCTGTGTATACTTATACTTATAAATGTATTTATTTCTATACCTTTATTTATTCTATACCGTTATTCCATCCCAGTATATATTCAATGCTAGAGAGACGCGTGTTAATAATTTAATAGCTTAAGTATAAGTAGGAAGAAAGGCTTCATGGCTTTACGCAGAGTACCACATACACTCATTCAAGGCAAGAGCAGCTCGCAGCACCACTGTCAAGTACAAAGAGGGTCAGCGTACTAACAACGTTCCCGTACGTGGTTCATTACCACTGGCAACATCAATGTTATGTGTTATCATAACCAAATGCTTATATGTTTATGTCGTTAGTTTGCATTGCAGGCGCTTCTGTGTTTATAGGTAAGAGTGCATGGATTTTCATGAGCAGGATGCACCGTGAGTTTGTGTTTTCTCCCCAAAGCAGCCCAAATGTACCCGTTCCAATCACGAGCACATTCGCATCTCCCTAAACGTGCTCTACACAACCAAATATTTAGAATCGTTCACAAGTTTCTGGGATACGTTTTTTTGTTCTACAATTTTTACATTAAATTTACACTAAAGTTAGAAAAAGGTGCTTGTTATGAAATGTAGTTTTTTTTTAGTAAATACTGTACGAGAAGTTATGAAGGAACAGTTTTTATCCTTATAGTAATGAAAACCAAGAGTGAAGGGCTGGAAGCTGATTTGAAAGAGGTAGGATTAAGGCATTATTTTCTTTTATTTCTTGGACAGTTTTTAAATAATGCTATAAAATATAACTTTTAAATAATGATATAAAATATAAAGATTTTTACATTTTATTCCATATAGAATTTATTTGTTTTAATGCTGTTTACTAATTTTTTTTATTCTACTAAATTTATGTATCTTTCTTGCCAAATACCTGAATCGAATTCTTAAATTTATTGATTTACAAAATGCAGCTACAATTTGCATTAATCATTTTTCCGTTGTTACCGCAACAGTTTTAACATGTGATCTGAAGTGATAAAAAGTGATCTATCTTTCGTTCAGAAGTGATCTGTCTTTCGCAGAAGTGATCTGTCTTTCCTTGTGAACAGACGTGTTTTATCGAGTGTTCAGTATTACCACTTGAATAAGTGGTTTTAGTCGAAGTATCTTCAAAAAAATAGTGTTCGGTGCCTTTTTAACTAAATTATCTCGTGTTATTAATTATCACAGGCCCAGGCCTGCGAATGAGAACTTTGTAAGAGTTGTTTTCTTACTAATAACTGATTTTATATAATTCAACTACGCTGATTTCGAATAAGGTGTCCATTTTTTTCTATTACGTAAAGATTTTCTGCAAACTGGAAGGGAAAAAACAACAATATAAATAAATATTATTTATTTCAATTTACATTAGGTACCTATTTCGCTTTGTTATACTAATTATAAATGCAAACAACTTTAAAAAGAAAGAAGACTATTAACGTCAATTACAGATTCGTCTTTATTTGTCCTGAGTTTTCTTGTGAGCTCTATGCCTTTTAGTCTCGAATGTACGCGCTGTTCCTTTTCTTTTATGTAATAATTATGGAGTATCCCGTTTCAACATCCATCTAGCAGTAATCAGCCATCATGCTGATGTCCCACCTTCCCTGATATCTCTTCTCCATTTCTTTGATGTCTTGGTGAAACCGTTCTCCTTGTTCTTCGCTGAGTGCTCCGAGATTTTCAGGGAAGTAATCCAAGTGTGAATGTAAGAAATGTAATTTTAAACTCGTATTACAACCAATGTTCCCTCTAAGGTGTGCGCGTGTGCGCGCGCACACGCGTTGTGAAACCCGCGCACACAGCAAAATAAAATGTGCACAGGCTCAAGTGTATCATGAGTCACGACAGTAAATGAAGTAATTTCAAAAATTTCAGTTTAATGAATTCTATAAAGAACAAATTAAGAAACGGCTTGAAATAAAATCATTTGGACACGCTCATGCGAATTAAAAGTTACCTGAATGATGACGGATGTATTAATCTTCATAGAGTTTATTCGGAATGGGCAAATGCTAAAGATCGTAGGGAGAAATCATAATCATACTTAAATGAAAGGCACTTTCATTTAATGTTATTTTGATTATATTTTATTTTATTGAATTTTATTATTTTTTATTTTATTCCTATTTTGTGAATGGATAAAATCATGTATTAATCTTGATAGTCTATTTTAAATTGCTAAATGCTAAAAATTGTTTGGAGAAATGATAACTAAAATACAGTGGTGGGCACGCGCAACAATTTTTGTAGCGCCGCAACCGCAACCGCAACTCTGCTGAAATAGTTGCGCCGCACGCGCAAGCGCAACCCTTTTCAAAAAGTTGCGCCGCAAGCGCAAGCGCAACCAAAAATGTTGCGCCGCAAGTTGCGTCGCAACTTTTTGCGGCGCAACTGCCCACCTTTGCTAAAATAGTCATTTTCAATTAATGTTATTTTTATTTTATTTCTTTATTTTGTTGAATTTTATTTTACTTTTTTTTTATTTTATTTACATTTTCAGAATGGAAAAAATGTTTTCTTTTTTAAGAATATATAATATTGTAAACAGTTTTTTAATATCCAGTTTTTTAATATCAAGCTATCACCTTATGGAAATAATATTTATTAAGTATTTAATATTTATATATATTTAATTTTGAAGATAATAGCGCTCAGAAAAGTTTGCACAATTTTTCACCATGAATCTAAATGTATGCACAACGAAAATTTCTTGCGCACACGGACTAAAAATAATTAGAGGGAACATTGATTACAACCCAACTCTTTGAACTTATTTAGCATGTTGTTCACAATGTTTTGTTAATGTGGGTCCTTGTTGTTCCCCAAACATTTGCTGATAACATCCTTAAAAGCAATCCACGCTTCTTTTTCAAGATTGTTCATTGTTCTTTCAAAGTGTTCATCCAAAGTCAGTTTTCTATCTTGGAACCAACGAAAATTCCTTCTTTCAATTTTGCTTCCAAAAGAGTTGAGAATTTATCACAGATACTTAAAACAATCTCCATCTTTGTCCAAGGCCTTAACAAATTGCTTCATCAAGCCCATTTTTATGTGAAGCGGAGGTAAAAGGACTTTCTTCGTGTTAACCAAACTTTCACGTTGAATGTTTTTAGAACCAGGTGTCAGGTTGACTCTGCGTGACCATTCCTTTTTTATCCAGTGCTGAATTCTTGCTCGGCTATCCCATTCACACAAAAAACATAGAAACTTCGTATAACCTGGTTTTTGACCTAACAACATATAAATCACTTTTAAGTCTCGACAAAGTAGTCAACCGTGTTCTTTGTATTTAACCTTAGCTAGAAGAAGCTCAAGATTTTTCGTACGTTTCCTTCAAGTGAACCGAATGAGCCACAGGAACGGATGCATACAAGTTACCGTTGTGAAGGAGGACGCCTTTTAGACTTCTTTTGGAGGAATCAATGAAAAGTCTCCACTCATTTTGGTCATAGACTGCAGCACCTAGCTTAAGTATTAGTTTCGAAACATTGTTGCAATATACCAGTGAATTTTCTTGAGAAAAATATTGGATGAATTCTTTTTCTCGATTTTTGTACCAGTAAAATGAGGTCCCGGGAGAAAGCAAGTTCTTTGCACGAAGTCTGGATCCCAAAATCTCTGAAGAATCCTTGGGAGACACAAATCTCAACAAATCATTAAGTTCACTTTGTGTAAACAATTGGGGTTCACCAGATGTTTCGGTTTGAAAACAATCAATATCATCGTTTCTGTCGTCATCAGACACCGAATCAGATGAAGTTATATCAAGAGTATTTGGTTTAGTAGGTACAGGTATACCAGGTCCATGAGGAACAAGTCTTATAGCAGACTGAAAGTTTGAATAAGAAATTTCCTTTTTGTTTTTAGTATTGTAGCCTTGCACGTTACATGAACAAAAATTGCAGTCATTGCTGTGATTTCTAGGATCACGCCAGACCATTGAAATCCCAAAAGTTAAAGAATCCTTTTTACCTTTACTCCACAGTCTAAGTTGTTCAACACAGACACTGCGAACTTTATGTGGAGCGCATGATTTGTCTTGATCCCCAAGTTTCATTCCGAAGTACGCATAGTATGCTTTCTTGACGAAGTCTGTAATATCTCGCCTTTGTTTTTTCACAGTAAATTTTCCACAAATATAACAGAAAATGTTTGGGCTATTTAGTATTTACACACCTTCTGGTTGCCATAACGACAAATAAACAAATTTCAAAAGAGAAATATAGTGACCGCGCACCTTTGAATAATAAAGAACTATAACTTCGCACGCACTGACCCATCTCATGGCTTGTCAATCACTTATATACTAGCGGTGCGTTTCTCGAATGTTCTAGAAGACGCCATGAAGTCACTTCTGATCTGGAAGCATTTATAGGCAGTAGTTTTTAATCAAAATTTAGTTGTCAATTTTACTGAAAATTACTTACATATGTAATATGAAATATGACATTTTGTGAGAAATCTGTACGTGATGGCGAAAAATGAATATTATTTTCGGAATCAGCGTGCAAAAATTACTATATAAGTGATAAAATATTTCGGACAACAAAACCATCGCAGGCCTGTGAATTATTCATAAACGAATATATTTTATTTATTGACTTTATTTATTATTATATTCACTTGATTAAACCAAGGGGAGTGCATGTGGCTTTTTTGTTTTGTTCGAAAGGTGTGAAATTTCAATCTGTTAGAAAACGGTCTAATAAGGTCGATTTTTCTTTGCTAAGGATCATCAAGTAGGGTGTGGGAAAAAAATTGGCTGAATAGCGGACAGATAAGGGTTTTTTTTAATCCCTCTTTATTAATACTTTTCCTTTTGCAGAACCTTCATCGGTAGCTTAATTACTATATATTCGTTTAGTACAAATTTGTGTTACAGGAACCTGTCTTCTGCGTTTCAAGAACGTTTTCCGGGCTTACGCTGGTGACGCCACAACTAAGCACGTGGTAGACCTACGTTTTATTTATCAATTGCTCTTTACTTATTCCCGGAGACTTGCGTCGTTATTAGATTACTATTATTAACTCGCTATTAATTTCCAAAAGCTAGTAATTTAATTAGTTAATAGCATGACACTCCCGTTAAGTACTTGCAATCGGTGCGAAGGGAAGTTTACTGCTTACGCGTTTATTTTGGCTAATAATAATCAATTAGTTTGCTCGAACATGGAATTGCTGAGGAACGAGCTACAGCGTGAGAGGGAAGCCAGAGTGAGGCTTGAAGAAAGGGTGATGCTTCTGACGGCGAAATTAGAATTCCCTTGGGCCTTCTAAGAGGAGTTATTCTTCAGTCACGGCCACTGCTGCCTTAGTTTCTACTAATGATATAAATAATACTAATAGCCCTCTCTCTTCTCCTAGTTCCCGACCCTTTGTTCAAGTGCGTAATGGAGCCCCACTGAGACAACCTAAGACTTATCTACCAGTAATAACAAACAATAAGTTTTCTGTTTTAGGTTTCGAAGACGCTGATGAACCGAAAATACGACTCGTTGGTGATTCCATTGCTCGAGGGCAGCTCGAGGAATTCTTTGGAAGAAACCCCTGTCGTAGGCGCCGCTACTGCTACCCTGGTGCAATGATGGAGGATATAACGAGTAGTGTTGACCGGTTTACAGACGGAACCTCTGAGGACACAACATTTGTTATTCATGTCGGTGCTAACAATGTTTTAAATTCTAGATCGAAATAGCTGCTGGCTAGGTAGAGGGACTTGTTAGAGCGACTAAAGGAAAAAACTAATAAGATTGTTTTACCCTGCCTCTAGCAGGGAGGGAGCGGAGGGTAGGGTGAGAACGTTATACTTTTCTATCCATTTTTCAACTACTGATAGAATAGTTGAAAGAAAATGAACTTGTTTAATAACAGGACCGATCCACTCCCAAAGTGGACCGGAAGGTCTTTGAGGCTTCCGCTTGAACTCTCTCTCTCTCTCTCCTCTCTCTCTCTCTCTCTCTCTCTATTTTATTTATATATATATATATATATATATATATATATATATATATATATACACGAGGGTGGGCTGAAAAGTAATGCCTTCACTCAAATAAATTTTAAACGGGTTGAAGGATTGTATCGAAACAAAAGCAGATATGTATCCTAGCGTTTATTCTTCAAAACGATACATTTACTTTTCTATAAAATCACCCTCTACCTCGATACATTTACGCCAACGATAAATGAGTTTCTGAAATCCATCCCGGTAAAACTCGGAGCTTTGACTACGAAACCAAAATTTCACAGCGGCCTTAACTTCTTCGTCAGACTTGTAGCGATTTCCACGGACATGTTCTTTAAGTTTAGGAAAGTGGTGAAAATCGCATGGTGCTAAATCGGGGCTATATGGTGGATGCGGCAAGACGGTGAATTGCAGATCCTCAATTGCTTCTCGCGTTTGAAGACTGGTGCGAGGCCGTGCGTTGTCATGGTGAACAATGACTGCGTTTTTGTGAGTGCGAACCCTCGTGATCCGTTTTTTCAACTTCTTCAGAGTTTTAATATAACGTGAGGAGTTGATTGCTGTCCCTCTTTCCATAAAGTCTTCGAAAACAACACCAATGATATTCCTAAAAACAGTCATCATCACTTTTCCAGCTGATTTTTTAACTTTGAATTTTTTTGGTTGCGGTGAATTTTTGTACCGATATTCTATGGATTGCCATTTATTTTTAGGGTCATGATGGTGAAACCACGTTTCGTCTACTGTCACAATGCTGTGCAGAAATTCATCTTCATTTTCGAAGCGCTGCAGAATTTCTTGGCAAATGCGTAGTCTCTCAGTTTTCATCTCGGTAGTGAGCATGCGAAGCACCCATCTGGCGCAGACCTTTCGGTAACCGAGAATACTGATAATGTGTACCATTCGCTCTTTGGAGATATCGAGCAATGCAGCATTTTTATTTTGTTTAATGTGACTACGTCCACGAATCAGTTCGTCAACGTAGTTCCGATAAGACTCGTCGGTTGCCGTTACAGGCCTTCCACTTCGCAGTTTTTCTCTTTCTTTACACTGCCTCGCCCAATGTCGAACGGTACTCTCATCAACACACTGTTTGCCGTACACAGCTTGCATTCGCCGATAAATGTCTATGGGAGCAACACTTTCCGTGGTCAAAAATTCAATTACGGCACATTGCTTGAAGCGAACGTCTTTACTCCTTTCCATCGTAATCGATACTGAACGAACGTGTGGAATGAGTGTAGACCAGTGGTACACAAACTTTTTTGATGTGAGGGCCAAGCGAAGAAAATAACAAATGTATTAGCCTACTTACTTTCCATGTAAGTCATAAATTGGGTCACTTTTATATTCTAACTTCTTCATTGAATTGAAAAGACCCGTGGGGCCACTGAAAAGACCCGTGAACGCATTTAGCCCGCGGGCCAGGGTTTGTGCATCACTGGTGTAGACTATATTAGGCTATAACACAAAACCGGTTTTATCTGGCTACCTCTACATAATCTGGAATGGGGTGGGGATATCAAGTTACAACACAAAACCGGTTTTATCTGGTTACCTCTACACAATCTGGAATGGGGTGGGGATATCAAGTTACAACACAAAACCGGTTTTATCTGGTTACCTCTACACAATCTGGAATGGGGTGGGGATATCAAGTTACAACACAAAACCGGTTTTATCTGGCTGCCGCTACACAATCCAGAATTATTCAAGTGGCGAAATTACTTTTCAGCCCACCCTCGTATATATATGTACGCTGATGGACAGATAATGTATGTATCGCGAAAATCAGCATTTAAATTGTAAATCATTTGTGACACCAAGTTAAATAAACTTAATACTCAGGTCATTATAAAGTGCAAAGCATGCAATGAGTCATTTATTGCAATCGCATGTGATTAAGACCATTTTATATCTTTAGCGACTATAAATTGAACGTTGCCTGTAATTATTAGTGTTCAGCTGAACAATTCATTCGGCTCAAATGCCTTTTGTAATTGTTATTTGAAATTGCTGAAAGGAAGATATTATGCATGCAAAGATGGGTCTCGAAGCAATACTAATACTATATATATATATATAATAATACTATATATATGTGTGTGTGTGTGTGTGTGTGTGTGTAGGGTGTAGTGGCTCATATATCACTTTAGTTTTAGTCTCCCTAAGTCACTCTTTATTAGATTGGTGCTTAAATCATATTCTTATGTAATCATGTAAGACAATTGGGATTTGTAACATGACCACATATATGTATATGCTTGCAGGCCGTGTAGAAGCGCATGTAAATTGCATAAACCTCGATTAACCACATACCCTCTCATATAAGGATTAGCTTCGCTATAACCAAGTACGCTCAAGTCACGACTTCTTTATTTATTAATTGTACCTCACGTAAGAAATTGATATAAAGTTTATCATAAAATCCATAAAAGACTTTATAAGGTAAAGTAAATAATTTGTTAAAGTTATGTATTTTTCATTCTTTATTAAAGCCCCTTTCAAATTGTCTATAAATTAGCGCTGTCACTCCTCACCCCCACCCGCTTTACTTCTTTAATCCATGTGTAATTATTAGACTTGTTCAAAACTCTCGTGAAAAATCATTTATAAGAAATTAACACCGATAGCAAAATGATAGTTTAAATTAGGTCAGGTTAGGTTACATTATGCCCGATTACGTTACGGAAGGTTAGGTCAGTTATTTTTATAGAAAATGTGAAATTAGTTTGAAATTTGAAATCCATATAATTGCACGAGGTCGAACGTCGACAATATGAAACTCGATTTTGTTCATGTAACGCGGAATTACCAATAATATTCAATGAAAACCGATACAAAATGCTCCTATCATATTCTGTCCAAAATCAAACTGAACCTAACCTGACCTAATTTAAACTAACTTTAACATGACGTTGAATGACACACATATGGTCGAGTTTTCCGACGTCATGCAAGTTCAGAAATTTTGGTGTTGGTATTATACATGTCGATATTGTGCAGATCGATATTGTTCGGCTTCCCCAATACTAATAATAATAATGGCTGTGAATTGTGATGCATCCTCGGCTCGTACCTTTCCAACGTTAATCTCCGCTGCAACTTTCTATCAATTTACCCATTTTACGTTAAAACAAAGTTTTAAAATTGTCATCATCGAACCTTGATTCGTATCACGTTCATCCACAAGGGTAACCAAAGAGGATAACTTGGTTTTTGCTTCCGCCCGAATTGTTCATTCTGACGAAGGTCAAGCTTGTTGCTCCACCTTGGACCTAAAGCTTAACGTGGAATCCGAACCATGACCCACCACGGGTGGTAAAAATTACGAAGTCCTTGTCCGAATTCGATCTCACGACCGCCCGATCAGCAGCCCAGCATTATAGCCATTAGGGTACCCAGGGTACCCATTTATCTACGAACCAATTTTTTTTAAGGATGAACAACAGAGTAAGCTGCGCGCTGTATGCTTTTGCCGGTTATCAAACACGGGGCCGGCGGATTCGTAGTCAGCGATGTTAACAACTACACCACCGAGGCGCATATATAGATATATATATGTATATATATTATTTATATATATATAATTATATATATATTATTTATATATAATATATATATATATATATATATATATATATATATATATATATATAAATGTTATACATCTTATAATTTGATTATCATCGAAGTAAAGCCGCGCCCTGGTGACACAGTTATTTTTATATAATTTCATTCATTCAATAAGTCACACGCTAGTGTATGACCAATTTCCTCCCGAACGGAAATCACACGCCAGTGACGCAGCCGGATTCTTTGATTGTACCTGGGAGACACAATGGATTGTGAGACATTCGCTTCTCCAAAGTTCACAGTTGACGTCAACCGCTAGCGTGGTGGCGTAGGCAAGTTCCGTTCCTTTGAATATATAAGAAGGGGCTCAGCGCCCTTACGGCAGATTCCGAGGAGACGGGTCTCCGGGCTGAAATGGCGGGTTTCAGTCCGTTAACGGGAATTTGGTGTCGAGATTCAGAATGGACGAGGTTGAAGTCTTAGAAGGGATCTCCAGACTGAAGAGGGAAATTCATTTCGTTAGGGAATTGGTTTTACGGTTGTGTATTCAGAAATTCTGGCTTGGAGCTTGACTGTAGGTTAGGCAGTAGGCTCAAGCAATATTTATCGTATATTTAATTATCTTAGAATTAAGATTAAACTGTTACTGTACTCAGTAACATTTAAAGAAGTATTCATACTATTAACTTTGTGTGAAGATAAATTTGATAATTGATTGAAAATTTACTTGCTTACTAATTAAAAGAATAACTACCGACGTGTTTCTTTGGCAACCGAAGAATCTTCTACAGAACTGTTAAATGAAAAGGGAATTCGGCGTGCTCTGTGTTAATGGCTGGACAAGACATTGAGACGGTCCTTCCGATCCAGGAGTACATTATCATACCCTCTTGGAGAATTCATTAATTCAATTCACTAAACTCCAGGGGTGTATGATATATATATATATATATATATATATATATGCCCTGATGGTCCTGATGGCTCAGTACACCAATCAAGAGAAGGTGAAGCTGGTATTGCTACATGTTTCCGGAAAAAGTCGGAAGGAGGCATATCGGTTATTTCACGAACATGCCTCCCTTTGGATTTTTCCGGAAACATATAGCGATACCAGTTCCACCTTCTCCTGATTGATATACTGAGCCATCAGGGTATTTTCTTTCCTTAAAACTGACATTAGAAATGTGTTTGTTTCACTTTAAAAATGTAATGTCTATTTTCCCAACGACTTCCGGCTCTCTCTCTCTCTCTCTCTCTCTCTCTCTCTCTCTCGCGGAGGTCAAGCTTCTCGCCCCTCCTCTCGAGTTGGCCTGGTGAAGTAGTGAGTTGGATTCTTGCGCTCTCCACCTCACATAGCCAGGTACGCCCGGCTCATCGGGGATTCTTCTGAGCCAGCCGTCTAGTCTTCTTTTGAAGATTTCCACTGCAACTCCCTTCGTGTTTCTTATGTCTTTGGGCAACTGATTAAACAGTTTTGGTCCTCTCACTACAAAAATATTTTCTTTCAGGGTTAAGGATGTTCCCTGTCTCGCCTTCAATTTGGGAATACGACACAGTCTACCGTTTCTACTTTCCACCGTTGTTTGGGGAGTTATAGGGTTCAGAGTAAGATTAGGGACAAGTTTCTCCATTATTTTCCAAGTGTAAATAATGGTGTATCTCTCTCTTCTCCTTTCCAGTGAATATAGGTCTAGTTCGCGTGACCTTTCCCAGTAATTTAGTTCTTTGCATCCATTGATCTTGGCTGTGAAGCTGCTTTGGATCCCTTCCAGCTGTCTAATGTCTTCTTTTTTATATGGGGATGTTAGGACCGAGCACTGTTCCAATTTGGGTATGATCAGGGTTTTCAGTAGAGGAATCATTACATTCCTATCCCTTCGTTTAACATTACATTCCTATCCCTTCGTTTAAAGGTTCTCAATATCTGTCCCGTTATTCTCTTTGCTCTGTTTACTGCTATTTTGTGTTTCAAATTTCGCATCATCAGTCATTACAACCCTTAAATCTTTTGCTCTGGAATTTCTCTGAATTTCCTGTCCATTTGGGGTATAATATTCCATGGATTTTAGGTCTTCTCTTTTTCCGTAGCGTAACAGCTGAAATTTCTCGGTGTTAAACTTCATGTTGTTGTCTTCCGTCCACTTGTAGATTCTGTTTATGTCGGTTTGTAGAGATCCTATATCTTCTGGGTTTCTTATTTTTCTACTGAGCTTTGTGTCATCCGTAAAGGATGTCACTGTGCTGTCTCTGGTAACGTCCTCACCTATGTCAGTTAACATGATTATGAAGAGTAGTGGAGCTAATACTGTTCCTTGTGGTACTGAGCTGAGGACCTCTGATTCTGATGAAGATACTCCTTGTACTGTAACGACTTGCCGCCGCTCACTAAGGAAATTATATATCAATTTCCTTAATTTTCCTGTTATTCCCATATATTTCAGTTTATGTATTATGATTCCGTGGTCACACTTGTCGAACGCTTTAGCAAAGTCTGTGTATAGTACATCATAGTTTTCATTACTGTCAAGTGCATCAATAATGTTGTAGTGTTCCATTAGTTGTGATAGGCATGATCTGCCTGACCGAAACCCGTGTTGGTTATCATTGAATTTTTTCCGAGTTTCCAAGAAGTCATAGATTTTCTGTCTAACTATTCTTTCAAATATTATAGTGAGATGAGATGTAAGCGACACTGGCCTATAGATTTTGGCCTCGGATCGATCTCCTCCTTTATATCATATATTGGGACTATGTTCGCGCTCTTCAGGATATCCGGTATTTCTCCTGTGTCTAGTGATCGTCTCCATATCCAGTATAGGGGCTCAGCGATTGCATTCTTGCAGTTTTTGATCAGTGTGGCATTCCATTTATCCGGTCCTGCCGCTGAGTGTGTTTTTAGTTTTCCTATGGCTTGTGTGTGTATATATATATATATATATATATATATTATAATATATATATATTAAATCTGTAGGTTTATGGCCACAGGCTATATACAGTGCCCGCGAAAAGTATCCGATCACCCTTGAAATTTGTATTTTTTACATAAAAAACAATGTTTAAATGTATACTAACCTTATATTAGTATTTTGTCATCTGTCCTTTGGTTTGGATGACTTGTTCTAGACGTTTTGGCATGGATTTAATCAAGTTTTGACAAACTTCCACTGATATTTCCTTGCACCATACCTTTTTGATGGCCTCTTGTAATTTTTCGACTGAGCCAGTGTCGTGGCATTCAACCTTATTTTTTATTATTAGCCACAGATTTTCTATCGGATTGAGATCTGGACTATTACCAGGCCAATCCAAAATATCAAATTTATTGTCAGTAATCCATTTTGTCACTATTTTGGCCCTGTGACATGGTGCACCATCATGCATGTATGTTTTTGTCCTTTGGATTGCCATTGCCATTGGAAGTTTATCCTGTAGCATTGCTAAATACCGTGCACCATTCATAGTTGTGTTCTTCGGAAGAAAATATAAGTTTCCACGCCCATAGTAACCGAAACAACCCCAAACCATCACACTTGGAGGGTGTTTCATTGTCTTTAGGGTGTATTTAGGGTCCATCCTATTTGAGCCAATAGGCCGGCGAACCTTTTTTGGACAACTTCTGAATGTCAAAAATGTCGACTCATCGCTAAATAAAACCTTCTTCCAGTCATCAACAGTCCAATGAATGTATTTTTTACAAAATGCGACACGTTTTTTACGCATTTTTTCATTAATGAACGGTTTCTTAGCAGCATGGCGAGATGGTAATCCGAGTTCTTTTTGGAGCCGCTCCTGGATAGTTCGTTCAGAAACACCAGATAACAAATTATTCATATTAAATTTTATTTCTTTCGCAGTTATTGTTGGGCTTTTCAATACTAAACGTTTCATAAGTTTGTCTGTTCGCGAATTTGTTTTTCTCGGTCTGCCAGATCGTTTTTTAGGGACTGGCGTGGTTAGGCCACCATTGTTCTTAGCCCGTGAAACCCATAAATTAACGGTACTTTGGGATATGTTTAATTCCTTAGCTATCTGTCTCTGTGATTTCCCACATGCATGCAAAGCAACAATAGCACCTCGACAATCACTCTTAAGTTGTTTTTTAGCACACATTATATATAAATTTTATTTACACCACTTTCTGTAAAAAAAAAAAAAAATCAAGAAATTTACACAAACAGTGAAATCTGACAAATTTGAGACACAGCCACCCGCAACGAAGGCTACCAGAACACTAATTTGAGAATGCGTTGGATAGCTCTCATATCAGCGAGCAACCTCAAAGTTACCAGATGTCGCTAGAACAAATAGAAAGTGAATTACGTGTCTCTGAATATCAAGGGAAAATATTGTATTTTCTTGAGTGATCGGATACTTTTCGCGGGCACTGTATATATATATATATAATATATATATATATTTTATATATATTTAATTCTTTTAGCTTTTACTAAATAATATATAAATTTATTTCACGTTTAATATTGCAACATTGTTCTAATTATTTAATATTTTTAATTAAATGCAATGTGAAAATTAAAATCCTGTAATAAATTATATTAATGTAATTTTTTTAAACGTGTGAGGAAAATTTTTTTTTTAAATAAAATAGTTTCTCCTATTTATGATAAATAACATGTTCCGACTTGTCACTTTCATTAATAGTAAAAAAAGAAGGTGAAAAAGAAAAAAAAAGAAAAAGCATTTGAAAAAATAATTTAAATTATTTAAAAATAATCCGAAATATTAATTAAAATTCCTTTGAAACTATCTTTTAATTGGATTTTTTATTTTTTAATTTTGCACGCTGAGCAAAATTTTTTATTTTTCAAATGAATGTATTTGACAGATTGGTTTTTTGATAGTTAATTTCCTCTCTCTCTCTCTCTCTCTCTCTCTCTCTCTCTCTCTCTCTCTCTCTCTCTCTCTCTCTCTTGCGGGAGTGTTCACCAGGGAGGACACCCGCGTCATCCTCGAGCCAGGCGTCAGGCACGAAGATGCTGGCGTGGATAGTGTTCGGTGTACCGCGACAGTCGTTGCCGATAGAATAGACAAACTGAGCGCGTTTAAGGCTCCTGGGCCAGACCAGTTTCTCCACAGAGTGTTGCGGGAGGTGCGCGACCAGGTGGCTCCCCACCTGGCTACAGTCTTCAACAAATCGTTGGAGACGGGCCAGGTGCCTGGTGACGAGGGAAGCCAACGTGACCCCTATCTTTAAGAAAGGGGATCACGAAAGTCCAGGGAACTATCGTCCCATTAGTCTCACTTCAGTTGAAGGCAAATTATAAGAGGGGATAATAGCGGATAGGATCGTTGACCATTTGGATTCGTACAAGTGCTTGGGGACTCCCAACATGGGTTTAGACGGCATAGGTCGTGTCTCACCAACTTGCTCGAGTTTTTCTACGTCATGTTGAGTGAGTATGATAAGAGTAGGGCGATTGATATACTTTATCTCGACTTTCAGAAAGCCTTTGATATGATACCTCAACGCCGGCTAATGGCCAAAGTCCGCGCGCTTGGTATCGGTGGGGAAGTAGGTAGGTGGATTGAAAACTGGCTGAAGAATAGGCGGCAGAGGGTTGTAATTAAAGGGGTTAGTTCGGGTTGGGCCTCGGTCACTAGTGGGGTTCCTCAGGGTTCCGTTTTGGGGGTCACTGTTGTTTATCATTTACATAAATGATATCGACGGTGGCATCGTCAGTCGGATCGCCAAATTCGCTGATGACACCAAGCTTGGGGCCAATGTTGGGACGCCCGAAGCGATCGAGCAACTACGTGCGGACCTACGTAGGATAGGAGAGTGGTCCGAAAAATGGCAAATGCCGTTTAACTTGGGTAAATGCAAAGTGATGCATATTGGCTACGCCAATCCCAAGTCGGTCTACTCGATGTTGGGGAACAATATCGAGGTGACTGATTTGGAAAAGGACTTGGGTGTGCTAATTAGCAGCGACTTTAAGTTTACCAAACAGTGCGTAGAGGTGGAAAAGAAAGCCCAGAAGCTGTTGCGTTATATCAGGAGGCAATTTCAGTTTCGGAACAAGGAGATTGTGTTCTCTCTGTAGAATTCCCTGGTTCGACCGCACATGGAGTATGCAGTGCAGTTCTGGTCGCCCACCCTCAGGAAAGATATTGAGAGGCTGGAGCGAGTGCAGGCGAGGGCCACAAAGTTAATCCATTCCGTTAGACATATGGGCTACAATCGACGCTTACGCGCCATGAACTTGTTTTCGCTGGAAACTCGGAGGCTGCGCGGTCAACTCATCGAGGTTTTCAAGCTCTTACGCGGGTTCAACGATGTCGATTTTAGAAGCATGTTTAGTTTAAATGATAACCAAACTCGCAACAATGGTTAAGTTGGATTTGAAACGGTTTAGGACTAGTGTGTGTGGGAATTACTTTATCTATAACAGCGGTTCTGAACCTTTTTCGTGTAAGTTACCCTTTCGACCAGTTCACCAGCCAGATTTACCCCCACCTTAAATAGGTTAAGCGTTAAGACGGTTAAGTAAACAAACTAGACTCGATGACAAACTTTATTATCATTAGGTAATAATAATCAGTGTGATGGCTGAAATTGCTTCCAAAATTTACCCCCTACAACCAAGAAATTTACCCCAGGTTAAGAAGTACTGATCTATAAGATCTATGACACGTGGAACAGGTTACCTTCAGAAGTTGCGAACAGTTTTCTCTCTCTCTCTCTCTCTCTCCTCTCTCTCTCTCTCTCTCTCTATATATATATATATATATATTATATATATTGTACACTGATTGGTGCATAACTTATGTCCAACGGTTTGCAGAAAAATTGGTGATTGATATGTTCGATAGTTTTACAGGCTAATATGACTTATTTTATGATCAGTCGACGACATCCATGACGATGAACATTACCAAGAATTGTGGAACAGGCCAGAGGCACTACACCCGATCATTTTGATTATTCGGTCTCCGAACAGTCCAAACGAAGAACTCGTCATTTGGGGCAAGATGCAAGAAATCTTTCTCCTTCCAATTCTCCAAATAATCACAAAACGACATTCAATCTTCGATGTTTAAAACTTGGTTTGTTTGAATGTGAAAGGGTTTTCGAGCGAGCCCGTGCCGGATAGCGCTGAACAGTTTGACAACAAATTTGCTTTTCTCGCTTCTGATTGCCCGCTTATTTTCCACTGTTCGCATCAATGATTGCTTTGCTCCTCTTGTGACAGTTTTTCCGGTTGTCCTTCCCCAAATTCAATAGAGCAGTTATCGTAACCTTTTTCCCAGTTTCTGGTAACCCACCGTTCACTTCGTCTCAACCTTTCAGCAATCCATTTTCGATTTATAAGGTTGCATCCTGCTTCCATTGCTTCACGGAATACGTTGGCTCGTATACGATCAATAAATCTGTGGTCCTCTCTGTCATTCAGTACGTTTGGCATCGTTCACATTTATTCCTAAAATATAAAATAGGTCATATTAGAATGTAAACTATCAATATAACGAATCAATCACTAAGTCTTCTACAAACCCCTGGACAAAGGTTATGCACCACCCCGTAAGGTGATTACGAAGTTCTTGTGCAACTTTAAACTTGAATAACTTTTGATGTACTCATGACAGAAACAAACTGTGAACGGCATTTGAAAGCAGACTTATTAAAATTTTTCGTTATTTTATTTCAGGTCGCATCATATCAGGCATAGATGACATGGCGACATTAGAAGAAGGGCTGACTGTGTTTTATGGCTAACAGAATTGAAGTCCATAACAGCTGGTAAAGAAAATTCATTGCTCATTACCAGGAAGATGCACAATATAGGAACTCGATTGACAATTGGATGATAATATTGAAGAAATTGGGTTAGTGAATGACAGATCTTGATCCGGTTAGCCTGAAATCATTGAGGACCTGTGGCCGTCGTCCAGGAAGCATTTGGGAGAAGTCCACGGTAATCGTTGCGACGAGTATTCGGTGAACTAAGCACTCCACAATGAATAGTGCGCAAATTTCTTAGTTATATATATATATAATATATATATATATATATATATATATATATATATACACAGTAGGGATCAAAACTATGAGTCTACCAAGACAAAATATGTATTTTGCTTATAAAACGAAAGGAATTACGTACAAACAATTTTAAAATAGGGTCTCATTAGGTGCAAAAAAGTTTTAATAATGAATAAATGCTATCAAAGTACACAGAAATATTCAAAATAATGAAAATGCTTTAATATTTTGTGTGACCTCCTTTTGCCTTGAGAACTGCTTGTACTCTATCAGGCATAGATTCGACAAGCTTATGGATGGTATGTGGTTCCAAGTTGTCCCAACACAGCTGAAGGGGTAGGGTATGATTCATCACCGCCAACTCAAATCCGCCGACTCAACTCCGCCGACTCAACTCCGCCGACTCAACTCCAGCCAACTCAACTCCAGCCAACTCATCGCCGCCAACTCAACTCCGAATGCACCGTTGCCAAATAATGTTGGATAGTTTCCTTGCGTTAATTTCAGGCTGTCATGAACCCAATGGACGCAGAAAACCCAATACCGAACAGTTTGTGGTAGGTGATCTTTACGGGGGCTCCGCCCCCGTACCCCTGAGACCTAAATTATACAGATGATAATGTATTAACATGTGCCCACCATAGCTGGGTACCAGGAACAAAAATACTATCTGGAAATTTATAGATGCCTTATACAAAATACAGAAGAGTCGAGATATGTATCTCGAACAACTTGTAGGAGGTCATGCTCCACCTTCAAAGTTAAAAAAATATCGTGATGCTGATGACCGTATATTAAAACTAGTTTTAAGTTTTGAGCAACGATCACCATTAGAATATTTACGTGGGATTGCCTACAATTACCACTAATTAAAATCTGAACCTTTTAATTGAGTTCAGTCGGCGGAGTTGAGTTGGCGGCGATGAGTTGGCTGGAGTTGAGTCGCGGAGTGTTGGCGGCGATGAGTTGGCTGGAGTTGAGTCGGCGGAGTGTTGGCGGCGATGAGTTGGCGGTGATGAATCGTCCCATCCCGCAGCTGAAGAGCATCCCAGAGGATATCCTGGCTTGTTATTTCGTGTTTTGCTTTTTCCCTTTATAAATGTTCCCATAAATGTTCGATGGGATTGAGATCTGGGGATTGGGCTAGAAAATCCATAGTGATCAGGACACTTTCTTCTTCCTTATTTTTTAAATAGTCTTTACAAAGTTTGGATGTGTGCTTACGGTCATTATCTTGTTGAAACAAGAAGCCTTGACCACACAATCTTAAGCCAGATGGTATGACATGTCTTTGAATGATGAAGTGATATTTCTCTTTGGTAAGGATATAATTTATTCTGTGGAGGTCACCAAATCCATTGTAATTGAAGCAACCTCAGACTTGGACATTTCCACCATCATGCTTAACTGAAAGTTTTATGCACTGCTTAAGCAATCTCTCACCATTTCTAGGTCTAACATAGGACCTTCGATGATTACCAAAAAGCTCGAACTTTGACTCATCTGTAAATAAAACGTTTTTCCAATCTTCAACAGTGAAATTTTTTTATTTTCTCGCCTATGCTAAGCGCTTAGTCCTTATTCTGATGCCTTACAAATGGTTTAGAAACTGCTACCTTCCCATGTATGGAAAAACTATACACGCCTACAATATGGTATCGTATGTGGTACCTTTATTTCTTAATTAAATACAGATCATTAATTTATTGAATTAAATAACTACAAAATTGCCTCGGGATTGGCGACATAGTCTATTGAGAATGGAAATAATTGCCATACATAGACCCAATATGTAGGCATTGGGTCCACATAACAAGAAGAAAAACGTATTATTTCGTATCAAAATTTTCCATCGCTGACTTAGGAAAATTACTTCGAGAGAAGAAATAATGACAACACAAAAATTAGACGTCTGGGAACTTTGTACAGTAAAGTCAGCGAATTTTTAAGATAAAGACCATCTCAGAGCTGTCAGGTTTCGAGCGATGCTTTAGGCATGGCAGAAGTGCTTAATCTTCCTATAAGTTCTGAGTGAATACCTAATAATATTAAACTAATAACACAAAAGGATAGGCCTATTCCTTCAGGTATTTAAGTATAGTATTGCCTATATTAATTAAACCGAATAAACTCGCTACGTAACCCTATCACCTACATCGAAAGAGAGCCGCGCGCCCTACAAAAAGAAGCGAGGCTCAACGAAATAATAAGGTATGGTAATTTCCTCCTTTACCATTACGCAGCGCTAAATACCGAAGGCAAATAAATTTAATATTAACAAAGAAAAACACTACTTAACGAAGTCTTTTGAAGACCTCCACAAACACAACTTTTTAACGAAAAGACGTAGGGTTTTTATCAACTCTCCACCAATATCTGCTGGAAATTTCCAGCGGATGAGGGTGAAGGCAATCAATCATAACCCTATATAGTTTTTATACCATGTAGCCCCTCAGCCACGAGCCTTCTTTTAACTGTAGATTTGTTTACAGGTTTCACGCGTTGTTTGTTGATTGTTTCCTGAATCTGAGCCGCAGTTGCTGTTCTATCACGCAGAGACGAAAGGAAAAAGAAAACACGAAATGGTGCAATTGGTGCATTCTTTTTCCTTCGTGGTTATTTTCATTATATGTATATATATATACATTATATATATATATATATATATATATATATATATATATATATATATATATATATATATATTATTGATGGGACGATTAATCGGAATAAGAATCGAGCATTTTTCAGGAATCGGAATCGGAATCGAGAGAATTGTACCATGATTTCCGATTCTTAAAACGATTCTTTAACTTTTAATTGAACCAGTTTTGCAATGTGAACTTTAAAATTTAAATGAAAGAGGATAACAAATTTTATTTTTATTGTATTGTAGCTATACATTAAAACATGTATATCCATGATGTGTAATCAAGAAGATTAAAATGAATTGTTACAACTTACAGTTGATTTTTATTTTTAAACCAATCTATTATAATTTATAATTTATATTACCATACTCATAATGTAAATAGTTAATCTTACCAGAGTAAAATATGACAATTTCCAGAAAAACAAGTATAGAATTATATTTAAAAATATTGAGAATCGGAATCGAGAATCGTATCGGAATCGAGACTTTTTAGTGGTATCGGAATCGGAATCGGAATCGTTAAAAATTTTGGTATCGTCCCATCACTAATATATATATATATATATATATATATATAGTTTCTAGAAAATAATACAACTCTGAGAAAGTATGTCCGCTATATTAAGGTATTTTCTTTTACAAGAAATGGTATTTCATATATTCTACTACATATGTAAGTAATGTAGCTTTTATTTCATAAGAAAGGACGCATTAATGAAAATGTTCCTTTTTGGTCCTGTTACGTTTTTTTCTTTGCAGTATAATAACACCGATTTTAACCCAGGTATTGGTGACAGACCATAGCCAAATGTTATTAATCCTCAAAATAGTGTATTCATACAGTAATTTTAACAATTGGTCTCTTATAACTGATAAAACCAATTAGTCAATGACATTGTAGCAATTTCTTTAAAAAATAATTAATCATTTTCTCCATTCTCTCTTACAGGCCGTAATTGAAATGTCTGAGGAACTAAGTTTATCCCAGAGAGAACAAATAATTGTCTTTCAAGGCATGGCAGATCTCGGCAAAAATTAACGTTTCAAAAGGGGCCGTCCAAAGAACTACAAGCAGATATAATCTGGATCGTGCTCTTCAAAGACAAGATCTGGCAGACCTAAAGTGACTACTGATTCTGAGGATCATTACATCAAGGTTACATCACTGTGTGACAGAAAAGCCACAGCTACACAGATTCAGGCACAGTTGAATGAACAAAGGGACTCTCCAATAAGTACAAGTACTATAAAAAGAAGACTCATAAGAGCTGGTCTCCATGGCAGAGTTGCTGTGTCCAAACCACTACTGAGGAAACAAAATAAGGATAAAAGATTGGAGTTGGCAAGAGAATATCGAAATTTTACTGTAGACGACTGGAAAAAAGTTCTCTTTACTGATGAATCAAAAGTGGAAGTTTTTGGGTCTCATAGAAGAGTTTATGTTAGACGTAGAACCAACGAAAAACTGATAGATCTCTGCATAAAACATTCAGTAAAACATGTTGGAGGCAACATTCAAGTTTGGGGTTGTTTCAGTTATTCTGGAGTTGGAGATCTTCACAGAATCACTTACACTCTCACAAAAGAGAAGTACCACTCCATACGAGTGAGACACGCAATACCATCAGGATTGAGGCTTTGTGGTCAAGGATTCATTTTCCAGTAGGATAACGACCCAAAGCACACTTCTAACCTTTGTATGAACTATTTTAACAAGAAAAAAGATGGTGTTCTACAAATTATGAAGTTTTCTCCACAAAGTCCTGATTTCAATCCAATAGAGCATCTTTGGGACCATTTGAAGAGTCTGAAAGCTAAAAAGAATATAACTTCTCTTGATTCTCTTTGGAAGAATGTAGAAGAATTCTGGAACGGCATAGCACAAGATGTTATCCAGAAACTTGTCGGATCTATGCCTCACAAAGTGGAAGCTGTCATTAAAGCAAAAGGAGGTCATATCGATTATTATTAATAAGAATATGCCATTGAATTGTTAATTTCTTCACTGATTTATAATAATTACATTTAGGAGCAAATAATGTAACAATAAAAAATCAAATTTTGTTGTAATTATCATATATATTTGTACAAGTTACAATAAATTGGGTGATTATAAGGTGGGCGCAGACTTTTGAACGCCACTGTGTCCGACTTATTTTGAAGCATTACAAACACTAGTTGTGGCCCACTAAAAAATCCACCATGGCTCACCGGTTGGGAACCTATGGTCTATTACATCAAACGCCTTACTCAAATCCATAAATATTGATATTATTTCTTTGTTCTCTTAAGCTATAGCCTACTCCATAAGAACTGATGCATTTTCAGATGTAGCCTATTTGGAAAATCAATGCTGTCAGGCTCTGAGGATATATCAAATTCTTAGCTCAGAAAAATCGACCTGACATGAACAAGAGTCATTTAGAGACTACAAAATTCTTTTTTGTATGCTTCTTCTATGATACTGGTATACAACATATCTGATGTTTCAACATAAATAACTGTTTTTTATCAATTCAGGTGTGCTGAATCCAAAAATCACATCCATTTTTTATCATCACATACAGTTTTTTGGCAAATACCTATCACGCATTTTGTATGAAACGGGAGGCTCGGAAGAAATGCAGCACAAGAAGCGACCAAAAAAACGACGATTTTCTCCTACTGATCAATCATGATTGATCTATTATGTATCAAAGATGAATTTATTTTGAAATGTATTGCCTTTGTATTTCTTATAATTTTGTACTCTTGGAAATTTAGTTGTTTAATACCAGAGCTGGGCACTTGCGGGTTTTTTTGCGGTACTGCGGTACTGCGGTACTACCGTGTTGGTCGGTACCGCGGAAAGTACTGTGGGAAATTTGAATGCGGTAGCGGTACTGCTGTACTTTCAGCGATCCTTTGCGGTACTGCGTTATGCGGTACCGGTTTGGTAGTGCGGTAGTAGTACCGCAGTACCGCAGTACCGCAAAAAAACGCGCAAAAAAACGCAAGTGCCCAGCTCTGTTTAATACATACTATGAACATATCTGACTTATATTTGTGAAAAACCCTGACGCCAGTGTATATATATATATATATATATATACAGAGCTGGGCATTTGCGGCATATTTTGCGGTACTGCGGTACTACCGCAAACCGCAAACCGGAACCGCATAACGCAGTACCGCAAAGGATCGCTGAAAGTACCGCAGTACCGCTACCGCATTCAAATTTCCGCGTACCGGTTTGGTGCCGGTTTGGTAGTTTGGTAGTACCGCAGTACCGCAGTACCGCAAAATATGCCGCAATTGCCCAGCTCTGTATATATATATATATATATATATATATATGGGATGAATTTCACAATTAAACACATGAAATGAATGAATGATGCAAATTCACAAGGAAAAAGAAAAATGATTTCAAGGCCTTTCGTGTATTCAGAACTACACCTCGTCCGTGAATGAAGGGAGAAGGCGAGATGACAAAAATATATACATACAGTATGTACCAGGGTTGTGGAGTCGGAGTCGTGGAGTCGGAGTCGTGGAGTCGCACGTTTCAGGGCGGAGTCGGAGTCGGTAAAAAACTTCCGACTCCGACTCCAATTTCTGTGTCCTGTGTCACCCTGAATTTCTAAATCCTAACTACTAATATTTAGGTTATTTAGTTTTTTGGTCAATAAACCTTATTCATTGATAGCCCCTAGATTAAGTTTTTTTAATATTTTTTTTTTACATTTTCAGAATATACAATTAATATTTATTTAAATATAACATATAAAATATAAAATTTCACACTTAGTGTGGTGGTGATGAAATGTCTTATTATTATGATAATTATAGAGTGAAACACTAGAGGAGTCGGAGTCGTATATTTAAAATGTGAGGAGTCGGAGTCGGATTTTTAGATTTTTTACAATGTGTGGAGTCGGAGTCGGAGTCGAATTTTTACAATGTGTGGAGTCGGAGTCGGAAAATTTTGGACCGACTCCACAACTCTGGTATGTACAGCGAGACAGAAAAATAAAAAGATTAGCACATGATTAACAAGAGTTAATTAGAGGCAAAAGGTATTTTAACAGGATATTCTCAATTTTATACATTCCCGCAATGTTATTGAAATTATTTTAAAAATGGATAAATGCACATTCTAGAATATTCCTTTCAGTTATATCTGTGTTTTTAACGAGCGCTTTAAAACTATCCCACTTGATACTCTGATTACATCTACACATATGGTTAAACAGTGCAGTAGAATTATTTGCTGTTTTATCCTAATATCTAACGTTTTACCCGTTTGGCCTATATACACACAACCAACCATATTATCCGGGCTATTCTTTATTAGTCGTGATTTAACAGGATTATTATACTTAAAGACTACATTAATACCAATTGCTTTTAAGTAAAGTCGGAATTGAAAATTAACATGGTAAGGTAGGCTAAGGATATTTTTACGCTCAAATTCCTTTACAGTTACTCTATTATAATACATATTCTTGCCTTTCGTAAATTATCTAGAAATGAAATAGGATAACATAATTTAGTACCAATATTCATGATATTGCATAACTCGGAATCTAAAAATTCAGGACTGACAACTCTCAATGCTTTAAGAAACATAGCAGAGAAAATAGATTTAATCAAGGGATGATGGTCAGAATAAAAATGCACATAAGCGTTATTATTAGTAGGCTTATGAAAAACTTCAAATTTGAACTGATTCAGGCATCTCCAAATTTTAGATCCAGAAAAGATGAGCTTCCATCATTTTCTTTTTCAACCGTGAACTTAATAGATGGGACTAAATTGTTGAGCCTACCAAGAAATAAGTCAACATCCAAATTGTTAGGCCAAAGGCATAAAATATTATCTATATACCTGTACCAAACAAGGATAAAATTAACAATAGTAGGCAAAATTCTGCTTTAAAAAATTCCATATATAAGTTAGCTAATACGGTGAGAGGGGATTTCCCATCGCCAATCCAAACGACATAGCACAAAACTTATTTTCAAACTGAAATTTACAATATTTGACGCAAAGCTTAATTAACTCAATGAGAGTGTTGTGTTGAACAGGGAAAGAATATTCACAGATCTTATCTTTTAAAAAATTAAATAGGGCATCAACAGGGACTTTTGTGAATAACGAGCATACATCGAAACTTACCAGTTTGAAATTAGGGTCATTAGGAAACTTCAGTTTGTCAATAAGATCCATGCTATTTACAATATGTGACTTGGAAATAGAGCCAACTAACAGCGTTAATAAGCTAACTAACTATTTAGATAGCTTATAGGTTACGGAGCCTACTGAGCTAACAATAGGCATCATGAGATTATTAACTTTGTGTATTTTTACTAAACCATACAAATATGGTAGTGACGGATTAATACTAAGAAACTGCTTAGAAAGCCCATTATAGTTATTTTTTAATATTTCTCTTAATTTTCTGTTAAGCATTTTATTAACATCCTCCAATGGGTCTCTGTTTAGAGGTTTGTATGTATCACGGTCACTCAATAAAGTATTCATCTTTTCAATGTAACTGTTTTTGTCCATGATGGCGATCGAACTAGATTTGTCCGCTTTAGTAATATGTAATGAATCGTTATTTTTAAGTGTTTTTAGGGCTTTTTCAAACCTCAAAGGATAATTCGATTCATACCTCGTATTAAAAGCATTATACACACAACCTTTGGCTAAAGTCACCTCACTTTCGGATATATTACTATTTTTTCAAAATTGATAAAAGATTTAGCAATCAGTAAGCTGCTGGGCTTTTTTGGAACAGAGAATCCTAAGCCATAACCTAACGCACATTTCGTATTGAAGTCTAGCTCATGGGACGACAGGTTAACAACATTCATAAAATCACTTTTTTTTTAGTCCAGTAACAATTACGAATTAAATCCTCCAGTCTAATGTTTAATTTTCTGTTCTGAGTTCTGCATTTTCGACATAAGTTGTTGTAAATATCGTCCAAAAGTGTACTTCTCCAAGCACGGGGAACGGTGGAAAAAAATATATCTTTTCTTACTTCGGACTCTGTGAAGGCGTTCTTCACTTCGATGCGGACTATATTAATATGTTTCTTTAAAATAATTCTTTCGCTGTCACTAAACGATGTATCGTCCAACATACGGTATCGTTTTCCAAGCAGGGATTTTGGTATGACTTTTTCACTATAACACTTCCTATGGAAATTGAATTGATTGTTAATAGAATGTGCGTGGGCAATTGCAGAACAGTAACATCTAAAAATCGATCGGAGAGAAGGAAAGGTAGTTGTAAAAAGAGCGACAGTAAAGAGGACACGCGTGGGCTCCATTATATTGTTGTCATTTTTTATCAATTTTGAAAAACAGTAATATATCGGAAAGTGAGGTGACTTTAGCCAAAGGTTGTGTGTATAATGCTTTTAATACGAGGTATGAATCGAATTATCCTTTGAGGTTGGAAAAAGCCCTAAAACACTTAAAAATAACGATTCATTACATGTTACTAAAGCGGACAAATCTAATTCGATCGCCATCATGGACAAAACAGTTACAATGAAAAGATGAATACTTTATTGAGTGACCGTGATACATACAAACCTCTAAACAGAGACCCATTGGAGGATGTTAATAAAATGTTTAACAGAAAATTAAGAGAACTATTAAAAAATAACTATAATGAGCTTTCTCAGCAGTTTCTTAGTATCAATCTGTCACTACCATATTTGTACGGTTTAGTAAAAATACACAAAGTTAATAATCCCATGAGGCCTATTGTTAGCTCAGTAGGCTCCGTAACCTATGAGCTATCTTAATGGTTAGTTAGTTTATTAACGCCGTTAGTTGGCTCTATTTCCAAGTCATATATTGTAAATAGCACGGATCTTATTGACAAACTGAAGTTTGCTAATGACCCTAATTTCAAACTGGTAAGTTTTGATGTATGCTCGTTATTCACAAAAGTCCCTGTTGATGCCCTATTTGATTTTTTAAAAGATAAGAGCTCTGAATATTCTTTCTCTGTTCAATACAACACCCTTATTGAGTTAATTAAGCTTTGCGTCAAATATTGTAAATTTCAGTTTGAAAATAAGTTTTATGCTATGTCGTTTGGATTGGCGATGGGAAATCCCCTCTCACCGTATTAGCTAACTTATATATGGAATTTTTTTAAAGCAGAATTTTGCCTACTATTGTTAATTTTATCCTTGTTTCGTACAGGTATATAGATAATATTTTATGCCTTTGGCCTAACAATTTGGATGTTGACTTATTTCTTGGTAGGCTCAACAATTTAGTCCCATCTATTAAGTTCACGGTTGAAAAAGAAAATGATGGAAGCTTATCTTTTCTGGATCTAAAAATTTGGAGATGTCCGAATCAGTTCAAATTTGAAGTTTTTCATAAGCCTACTAATAATAACGCTTCTGTGCATTTTTATTCATCATCCCTCGATTAAATCTTTTATTTTCTCTGCTATGTTTCTTAAAGCATTGAGAGTTGTCAGTCCTGAAGTTTTAGATTCCGAGTTATGCAATATCATGAATATTGATACTAAATTATGTTCTCCTATTTCATTTCTAGATAACTGCCTTAGGAAAGCCAAGAATATGTATTATAATAGTGTAACTGTAAAGGAATTTGAGGGTAAAAATATCCTTAGGCTACCTTACCATGTTAATTTTCAATATCTTCTGACTTTACTTAAAGTCATTGGTATTAATGCAGTCTTTAAGTATAATAATACTGTTAAATCACGACTAATAAAAAATAGCCCGGATAATGCGGTTGGTTGTGTGTATTCGATCGGATGTACACAATGTGACTCAGTATATATAGGCCAAACGGGTAAAACGTTAGATATTAGGGTAAAACAGCAAATAATTCTACTGCATTGTTTAACCATATGTATAGATGTAATCATAGTATCAAGTGGGATAGTTCTAAAGCGCTCGTTAAAAACACATACAATTGAAAGGAATATTCTGGAATGTGCATTTATCCATTTTAAAAATAATTTCAATAACAGTGCAGGACTGTATAAAATTGACAATATCCCGTTAAAGCACCTTTCGCCTCTAATTAACTCTTGTTAATCATGTGCTAATCTTTTTATTTTTCTGTCCCGCTGTACATATGTATATATTTTTGTCATCTCGTCTTCTCCCTTCATTCACGGACGAGATGTGCTTCTACATACACGAAAGGCCTTGGAATAATTTTTCTTTTTCCTTGTGGGTTTGCATCATATATATATATATATAAGATGACGAACCTTTCCCGAAGTGGGCGTATCGCTCGCATCCAGTACGCACGATGTGAAATAATGCCAAGCTCTCCACGCGTGGGTCCAATGCGCATGCACGAGACTCGGAGTGTATGAAAGGCTGAGTCAAGCCGCACCCTGGACGATTCTTTTACGTACTGTAAACCTATGCTGTTAGTATGAACCCGTTGCCGTTAGACCAGTTCATTTACTCCCAATAGTTATCATAATAAAGTGTTATGTGAGTCGCATCATGCATTATTCTATATTCATCCCTTGAAGCGGTGTACCAACCCAAGCATCGATGCCATTCTGATGCCCGAGCAACTGTAAAGGGCAACCCAAATACTCCAAGGCCAGTGGATCCGAACCCCGCCATCGAATTGGCGTCCCACCAAACACGCCGCCACCTTATATTAATTTATAATATATAAAAGAAGGCTGAAGTAATGCGTGTAACCCCAAGAAGGAGGGTTCGTCCTCGCGTCGCATGGCAACGTCCCGAGTCTGATATATTACTCCTATACCATCCAGGAAGCTAGAAAACTTCCTTTCAGGTGTAGCTTTTGAGCAAAATTCGCTTTATCCTGTGCTTTTTAGAAAATGCACTATTACTTATGATTACGTGGGCCAAGACACGAATAACGCGGTATTTTTTTAAGCTAAACGGCCAAAATTCAAGCCAGGCGCCCAGTATCCGCGAGCAGACGCGAACCGAGAGCTTGAGACTGTAAGTGACGTGTAGTGTATGACATGAATGGTGCGTTATATTTTATTTCTCTTTACGCGTTTATTATATAGATTTATTATTAAATTTCATTTACAGGTCAATATATTACATTTCTACATTATAACATTAATTCTTATATTTTAGGTAAAAGTCTTTCAGGCAAAATCTTTAACAATAGATAACGCTGATCGCTCGTGGGATTTCTCGAAACACAACCCCGAGTTATCATTGTATTCTGCTGATATATATATATATATATATATATATATATATATATATATATATATATATATATATATAAATTATATATATATATATATATATATATATATATATATATATATATATATATATATATATATATACACAGTATATATATATATATAATGTATATATAATTATATATATATATATATATATATATATATATATATATGTTTAAGACATGTGTCATGAAATAAATGTAAGTTAGAAGAAAGGTTTTGCTGTTTTATATAAAGCACTGCTCTACCCATACACCGATTCAAGGTACAAACAGTTCGCAGCATCATTGCCAAGTACATAGAGGGCCACGCCAACGTATATAGTAACGACGTGGCTCATCACCACTGGAAGCATCAACACTTTATGTTATCATAATCCAATGAATTCACAGTTCGGTCCATAATCATTTTCGTGCCTATGTCCTTAGTTTGAATTGCTGAGAATCATGGTTTTATAGGTCCAGGTGTGTATATATATATATATATATATATATATATATATATATATATATATATATATATATATATACATTTTTTTTTTTTTTTTTCAACTGCAAAGAACACGCAGTATAAATAACGTGGTTACCTCATTTTTTCATTTGTTCGTTCTCTCCTCTCATCTTGCGCGGAATGTTCTCCTATACAAGCGTCGTTCTTTACGATATATATATATATATTTTTTGTAACCTATATATAGGCTGTAACTCTTTATGTACTTCAGTATTCCTGAAGATGTCATTAGACGAAAGCGCTTGAGCACCATTCTGTGTTTCCTTTCCTTCGTGGTTTTATTCATCATAAATATTTTTCACGTGTTACTTTCGTGAAATAATTTTCATATATATATATATATATATAGGGTGTCATAAGAAGATTTATTTTAAATTAAACTTACAAAAGTAATAAATTAGAACTAAAACAAGTGTTCAAATTCATGTCTTGTTTTGGGACCTTTTATTGTCATCAGGAAAAGGAGGAGGCCTTTTCCTCAAGAGTGTAACTCGCTTCCATATTAGCCATTGTGTTATTCTACCTGCAACAAAAAAAAAAGTCCCAAGACAAGACATCAATTTGACCATTTGTTTCAGTTCTAATGTATTAATTTTGTAAATTTAATTTAAAATAAATTTTCCTATGAGACCGGATTTATGGGCACCCTGTATATAGTTTGGTTTGACTGTTTTACGTTATAAATTATTCGAAGCGGATGCCCCTTAATAAATACTTAAAATGTTTGATGCACGAACGTGGGAAAACGCAGGAAACCTTTCTCTTCAATGGCCTTACAAACCCTTTCCCTTAAATCTCTCTCATCTCCCCTCTCCCTCATAGGCACTTTCTCCTTATTCTTTCTTTCCCCCTACTCCAGTTTCGGCCTCCCTGTCTCTCTTCCCCTCACTACCCCCTACCTCCCACGTTCTCATCCCCTCTTCAAAAATAAGAAAAAAATACAGACTTCCTTCGAGGAGGAAGGGAAGAAATGGAGAACAACAGACAAACTAATGAACTTATAAATATTAAACGAACAAATAGCAACACATTAACTCATTTAAAAGAAGAATTTCCAAAGTAATTATTTTTGGGAGTCCCCCCCCCCCTCTTCCCCCTCCCCCTCACTCCAAAAAAAGTAAGTAAAAACTTTGCAAATTAGGACTCTAGTCAAAGTTAGATTTCAAAAGTTGTAATGAATTTTCGGCTCTTGATCTCAGATGGTGAACTTTGATTTGGATAGAGACCCAAATGAGTTTGAGCAAAATTAATTAGATAAGTTTCTAATTCAAAATTCATTCGTTATTTGGAGATAGATTTCACGCCATCGCATTGTTAACACCTTTTTCAGCCTCAAGTTTCACGCAGTTTATCCGTGCGTACAAAGGATCAAACGCGGAAGGCTTAATTAGACATGAAATGATGCCTTCAGTATCGTCAGAAATGACAGGCGATAAATGCAGTCAATTCCATACTACACATTTTAATTATCCTTTTTTTTTATTTTAATCGTAAATTGCTTTTAAAAATTGTTCGTTATTTCTTGAATTCACATTTATAGGCTTTATTCGAATTTCATTATCATCATTATCATAAGTAATGAAGTCATTTTATGTTTGGAGTTGTTTAACATTCTTTAAAGCAAAGGTCATGTGACGGAGAAGATCTACAACTTTACGTGGATCCGATAAATCTACGAGTCGCTTCATCATCTGAACGTAGAGGAAGGTCACCCATCCAACTAATGAACAGACTGAACGTCGCTTAATTTCGCAGATCTAACGGGAAGCGGTGCCATAACGTAGACACGACGTCGCCCTTTAGTAACGTATGAGACTGCAGTAGTAAGTTCAGCCCTCTTTATATTTACTATATAGTCAGAAGACATGGTGCGAGGGAATAAATGGACCATCGTAACAGGCCTTGTACTTGAAGGTGTCGTGAAAAATGTAATGAAACGTTAGTCTCCTTATATATATATACTTAATACTTATGTCGTTTCTATTCATTTATATACTGCGCGGTCATTGCAGTTATTTGCATATATATATATATATATATATATATATATAGAGTACAGGGCTATTTAAAATGATTCACCCGATTTCAACTGAGAATACTTCCGTACCTATCAACCGTGCATCAACTGGGCATACACCACATGAAAGAGGAAATCTCCAAGTTTTACAAAATCACCGCGAGAGGGCTCCAAAGTCACGCCGTGGCCTAGCCTAGCAACAAACAGTCAGTGTGAAAATGGCGTCCGCAAAGAGAAGGCGTTTTGTGTGTTGCTGTTTTCGAGCTGTAAATCGGTAGTCACAGTGCAGCGTGAGTTTCGTCGACGTTACAGAACAGATCCACCGGGTGCTCAGAGCATCCGTCGGTGGTATCGGCAGTTCGAGGAAACAGGATGTTTGTGTAAAGGCTTGTTACTGCCGTAGAGTCAGTGACAACGGACATGCTGGAGCGAGTATGGGAGGAATTCGACTATCGTGTCGACATTGCTCGTGTAACTAGGGGAAGTCACATAGAGCATTTATGAGGTGAGAGACAAAATTTGGATAGTTTTTCTTTTGGTTGATGTATCACAAATCACTCTGTATTTGTAACATTAAAAAATATTCTCATTTGAAATCAGGTGAATCATTTTAAATAGCCCTGTATATATGGGCATATCCAGAAGTGTGCTTAAGGGGGTGAGTTCCAGCCTGTTGGCCAAAGGGTCATTCTAGGACAAAAATTGGACAAAAACAGGCACTTTCGTGTGGTGCCACATAAACACACGCATATTATGGTAAGGAGTAACACTGTACTTACTTCATTATTTTTTGTAATAAACGAAACATAGTGTAAATATATGGTCTAGGAGCAAAATACTATTGTAACTACCGTACGTATAAGCAAATATAAGATAACGAGTAATTTTTATAACCCTGCATTCAATTCTAGATATCACAATACATACACAACCATTACTAAATTAATCACATACACATTATCATACACTGGCAGTCAAAACGCTCAAATTTTGTATCGCTGAAGATTTTAAAAATAAATATTAACAGTTTCAAATTTATGGCAAATGAACGTGTCTATGACGAAAAACTGGACCGTCCATAACAGATTCTTTTGTTTACCGATATTGTGGCATTTCCTCGCCCTTTTATTTTATTTTATTTTTTTTCAGAAATTTTATGGGAAGGTTTCTGTGCGGGTAGAAACCCCGTCCCCCCCGTAATACGACCCTGAAAATATATAATATAATATATGAGAGAGAGAGAGAGAGAAAGTAGCCAACGGATCACCAATTTGTAGTGGCCTAGAAAGTAGGCTTACTATAATTTATGAATTAAATTGAAATGCAAATTAGGGGTCACCAGTTTGGGCACAGCCCAAACAAACAATATTTAATAAGGAGAGAGAAATTACTTTGTTGTTTTGTGTTTAATTAGAAAAATAAATTAATTATTTGTTCACAGTACGGTAAAATACTTGAACAGGCCTACTGTAGTCGTAATAGGAAAGTTAAATTGTCGGTTGCTTGCTTACACTTTTAAAGGGTATAGCCTATTCGCTAGGCTGAGGCTACACTATGTAGGCTACGCAGGAATTGTTTAACACGAAGGCAAAGGTAGTGTAGTGCGCAACCCCTTAATTTATGTGGTGCACACCCCTTTCCGATTTCACTTCACTGACACCATTTATGTCGTGTGCAACCCTTTAATTTATGTGGTGCGCACCTTTTTCAATTGCACTTAATTCTTACGCGCGTGTTCGTTTATTTCAGGATGACTCTGCCTATCCACTCGGATGGCCCTTTAATTTTATATGCGTATTTTCCCTCGACTTACTGGAAGCCCACTTTGAATTTTAAACTTTCAATGTTAATTTACCCTCAGCTTACAAGAGAGGCCTATTGCAAGGTAGAATAAAAATGACACACTCCCTCTTATAAAGTTTATTTAATTTCACTCCAATTAGTACATAAATTCAAAGAAATAGGCTGATGTACGATTACAAATTTTGTTTAAAAAAAATCAAATTATTCATTTAAAGAAAATGTTTGCAAGTATTTAAGTCTCAAAAAATCATTGATACAGAGGTTTTTTTTGTTTTTTTATTTGTGTGTAACTTTAAAAAACCGCTAAATTCAAATTTCGTAATCTAAGAAGTTGGAAAAATGGTTTACTTAAAAACATTTTGAAAGTTGCTTTCGACCGTTCTGCGCGAGTTCCGCAGGTTTGTTTCCAGAAAAAAAGTCCGTCAAATAAATTAGATTTCCTCTCACAATAACTGAATGGTCATGCACCAACTTCCCGGGTTTCCACAGGACCCACTTCAACACAAGATATTGACTCTTCCCTGAGGAAACCTAATATGTCGCAAACTTAAAGGTTAATATTTGATGAGAACAAAATTAAATTAAAAGAAATTCCACAAAGTTCTTTTTTCCCGGTCGCTAACAATAAAGCTCTTGCACACAAGTTCGCGTAAACAAAGGCAATTCAAATTTTTAAGTACAACGTCAGACAGTTTTAACTCAACTTAGAAATTTTCAATCACACCACAGATTTTAAGGAGTTATTCTTACAAGCCACTTTTAACTTTCGAAGGACGAAGCCACAACTGACTTAGGAATCCAAACTACACCTTAAAGTTCCAAGGACTCCGCCTTCCAATATTCTGAATGACCTATCAAAAACATTTTCATTACATAAGGTCGTCCCTACGAAAGCTTTCATCCATACATAAGGAAAGAAGGAGCTTTTCTTTTCCCTCAGTGGGTGTTCCAAGAATCATTGTCCTTTGATTGGACATTGACATTCCCTTTCAACGATAAAACTCCTTTTCTTCAAATTAACTTAAAATAAAGTTCTTTTCTTCGAAGCCACTTGGTTTCCCAAATTTATGACCAACGTCATGGTCCAATTTAACAAGTGGATTCGAAGTCTGTCTCACAAAAGTTTAACCACGAAGCGAAGCGAAAACAAACCATTTTACATCTGAACTCGGCCAGCTTGTTTTCCCTTCTCTTTGTAGCTATGGCCGCTTTTCGACCCTGCCATAAATCTCCTCCGCACGGTTGTCTTGGGTTATACCATTCACGTGAGAACACAAAAATAAAAATCGAACGAACGTTAAACAACCTGAAACATTTTTATTTATTTATTTATTATTAACCATAACCCAAACCACCTTGCTTTAGAGATCTAAACAACAAAATCTTAAAACTAAAATTTCTGCTCTTATTCTCGTAAGAGATTTCGGCACGCAAAATTTACGTCACAACAGTAGGCTTGTAGTTTGTAGCGTACTAGAAGGTTTACGGATCTGGGCTTCAAAGGTGATGCATCTGAAGGCGGACTGGCCTTACCGGCGAAAGGATGAGTGTTGAGGGCCGGTAGAGACTTGTTGAAAAGGGGGCCAGCGGAAACTCCTGCAGCAGTGATATTCCTTCTTGCAGGATGAAATTGTAGAGGGCCTTACTTGATGAGAGACTTCGTGTTTGCTCGACCGGAGCCTTGAAGAGAGCCGAAGAGCAGGTGGCGTGACGAGGGGTGTTGCTGACGAAGGCGCTGAGAGCGAGATGTAACGACAAAAACGAGAAAATGCCAATTGAGAGTGATTTGAGAAAGACCCCGCATTTTTATAGGCCTTGGTGACATCCTCTGGTAGGCATTTCGGGAAATACCACAAAATCTGTGTTTCCTCCGTGGGCCTGTTTCATGCCCACGTGTTTGAGTTTTATAGCCTTTGTTTTGATTCCATGATATTTGAGAACGGCGAGGAAAGGAATTTCTGGTCGGTATATATATATGAAACTGAAAATGAAAAAGGTTTATTGGCAGACTATAGTCCATATGACAAATATTAATACAATGACAGTTCACATACTAAAGATAGAAATATACTGTACAGTTGATTAGAAATAATACAGTAATATCGGAGTTAAGTGGAGCTACAGACAGACGTTTTCATACCAAGAATTCCATAGCTTCGAGGATAAACAGCAGGACTCATGGATAGCTTGGATAATCGGGTTGGTTGAGTTTTTAATTCTTTGCATCAGACTGTATTACACGTCTTGTTATCTCCGGGAAGCTCGGGACATTGCGGGTAGCAAACATTTGCGAAGTTGAGTATCTTGAGGGTAATTTATGTAAGAGTCTAAAAGACCTGTTGTACAGCAAATTTAGGGTTCTGCCAGAACCTTTTTTATAATTCACACAGAGTTGCTGTCCGTATATATTACGCAGAAAGTACGAAAGAGAGTGTCTTGAGATTCACTTGGAGAGAACCGAAAGTTCCTTATAGTCATATTCGCTTTAGCACAACGGCTTCGAGATTGTTTTCTTATATCCGAGTCATCACTCAAGGAGCTGGTAATAGTTTGATCCAAATACTTAAACTCTTGTACTTCCTCAATTACTTCACTTTTCATGTTAAACCTAATATCAGCTGGCTGATTACAGCTTTTAAGATGAAATTGCATAACCTTAGGTTTTGTATCATTAAAAAGAATATCACGTTTCTGCGAATACACTTCGCAGACTTTTAGTAGCCGATCCAGACCTTTAACAGAGGGACTTATTAACACCATACCATCGGTATAAACTAAGTTATTTATCCTCGTGTTATCTATACAACATCCCACTGTTGCCTCATTAAGTGAAGCAATTAATCCGTCAATATACACAATAAACAGCATAGAGGAGAGCAAGGAGCCTTGTCTCACCCCGCAAGAGGAGCCAAAATATTCGGATAGTACATTACCCCACTAACGGTAAAAGATTGGTGGGAATACCAAAATTTCAATAAATTTAATATGTACATGGGAACCTTCCTGTCTTCTAGTTTTTTAAATAAAATATTGTGGTTCACTCTATCATATGCCTTACTTATATCTAGGAAACAGCTATAAATAGTTGAATTACTCTCAATGTATTTAGATATTGTTTCTTTAATTACGTACATAGATACACAGGTCAGTTGAGTGGGACCTTTTAAAACCAAACTGATTAGGAGATGTCCATAGGTAATCATTTAATCAGAGTAACAACAGTTTTTCTAGTAGTTTCGAGAAGCAGGAAGCGACAGCAAATAGGCCTGTAATTATTGCTGGACAGAATGTCTCCATACTTATTTTTGACCAGGGGTAAGATATATAACCTCATGAACTCTGCAGGAATATAGCTATGAGCAAGTATGGCTGATAAGAGCAATGATATATGTAGACATACTACGTCATTGGCATATTTTAAGGGCTCATTCGATAGGTCATCTACCCCTGACGCAGAATCAGTCTTTAACTCTTTAATTAACCTCTTTACTTCAGGAACTGATATCAAAGTATTTTCCCTTGTCCCTCGCACAGGCGTTTCGCTGCAATTTATCCTAAGATTATCCCTACTCACACTGTTAAGAATGTTAGAGTAGTGGTTTTTTCACATCTTTGCAATTTCATCCTTCCCCGACACCCCATCAATTGTCGGAGGGAGGACACACTTGACACCTGTTTGATTCTTAACAAATTTCCAAAATTTGTTATTATCGTTATTTATGCGAGCTTCACAGGCTTTTCATACTCGAATAGATTCTTCTTCATGTTTACATCGCATTATGGCCACCTTCTGACCCCTACTTCTCTTCTACATATATTCATGTATACTGGTCCTAATCTGGGTCTACCATAAAAGCACCACAAATCGTAGACGTCTTTCGATTCACTCTTCAAGGGGGCAATAAAATCATTCCATCCAGGAGTAATCTTAGTATGATAGTTGTAAGATTTAATCACGGGGATTCCTGCTTCTCTTATCAGGGATATTATCTTACTATAATATATCTATGAGTTTACAGTGAGAATCATTTGAGCAAGGATTGCTACAGGCAAGATGCAAAATTTCTAAATTATTAGAGAGGTGACCTGGTCTGTCTTTGTATTCTATTCTCTGTTACATATTAACATTCGACCAATCGACGCGATTATTCTTACCTATTGAGTTCTTGTTATGTCATGTTGCGCATAAATTGGTAAAATTAATACTAGTTCTAATGGTCTATGATCAGAAAGAAGGAAATCATGCAGAATATGAACTCTAACAATTCGATCCTTTAGATTATTACTAGTGAGACAATGATCAATCCACCTGGTGGTACCATTCATATCAGTAACGTACGTAAAATTACCACCGGTTATCCCTAATACATCTACATCACTTATACTTAATTTGGCCGACTCGCACATGTTACCCAATTCTACAAAGAATTCCGAGTTCACATGTGCGTTAAAGTCCCCCATTATTATACGGTATAGTGAGAATATATGGGGTTATCTGATAATGACTTAATTTTGCACAGCAAATCAATGTATTCATCTGATTACTGCCGTTGTTATATGGTAAATAGCAGTTTAGAATTAATGTGCAATCATTGTTCACTTGTAATTCAATGCCTAACAAGCTTATATTATCGCTTGTTAAAAATTGTATATGTTTTGACAAATTTTTCCTTATTAAGAAAGCAACACCACCAAAAGGTACGGTACATTAATTCATCTGACAAGTCTACTGCTGATGACGCATGGTACATAAAGTCATCATGGATGGTAGAAAGGAATTTTAGCTCTTGCTTAAGTAGCCAGTGCTCTTGCAGGAGTATCAAATCTGCACTGTCACAGATTTTTTATTTTACGTCATATGAGACTATTTTCAACAAGTTTTCCGCCATGACTGATAGAAAATTTATTATTAATATGATTATTATTATACACACTACAAATTTCAGGCATTACCGTTAGAGCGCCTATTATTATATTATTATTATTATTATTATTATTATTATTTTGCCTGTTATCAAATCTCCTGGAAAAGTGAATAAACTCCTTAACAATAATACCGTCTGGCCACTGACTCATATTGTACGGGTTGAAATGAGAATTTACACCTTTAATTATTACTTTAAATAAGTTATAATACAGAGATTTTGTGTTTAGTTTATTAACTAACAATATACTGTGTTCACCACAGACTTATTCCATCATGTGTCGAATATTGCCAAAGGTGGTGGTATATATATATATTATATAATATATATATATATATATAGGGAATGAACTCAGAATGGTTCCCTGAGGTTTTTTATGATACACACAGACCATGCATGGAACAAGGAACTCTTCTAGGATAATTAAATCCACTATAGTCTGAATAAGTAATGGTAAATGACAAATACCATAGTTTTTCTTTTTCATGATGCTAGCCCGACGTGGGCAACGGGTCACTCGCAGATGTCCCAAAAATATAGCTTCCCTCACCAGCTATCTGCAAAGCAGATAGGATCCAGCTTTGGGACAGGATCTAGGGTTTAAAGTAGCCTAGCCCAGCTACATTTAGAACCTCAATATAAGCAAATGACTCGCTGCCTTCACGTCAGATTGAATACATCAAAGAAAAAGGGATAACTATTATATTTTTAGCCAAAAACCAAAACTTAAAACTCAACTGGCAGAATTGAGCGTCCACTTTTCAAGGCACATAACATGCCCGTTTCAAGATGGGAATGAACTCAGAATGGTTCCCTGAGGTTTTTTATGATGCACACAGACCGTGCATGGAACAAGGAACTCTTCTAGGGTAATTAAATCCACTATAGTCCAAATAAGTAATGGTAAATGACAAATACTATTTTTGTGCTCACTTTACATTCGGTTGGCAAGTTATCTTTAAACACAGCCAGAATACATTCAAAAGCACGCACAAAGGTAAGAATGCCATAAATATATTGTGTATATATATAATATATAATATATATATATATATATATATAATATGGAACCTTCTACATTTTTAAACAATTAAAATGATGCTCCAAATCTAATGATTAGTACAAACGTTGGAGATAATCAGGGAACCTAATTTCAGCTAGATGCGCAATTCATACCCTTCAATGAGCTATCCATGACTTCCTAAACGTGAAAATCCAACACAGTATAGTTACGCATGCAAAACTCGTCAAAACAAATGCTTCGCACCCCAAACACGAGATTCGTTTTAAAAATAAAATGCTTAAAGATACCTTCTCTTCATGTTGACACTCAATGGCGATCAGTATATTTAATACTAAAATCAGTATTGCGAATAAGATCAACTGTAAAGAATTTATTGAATTCGTATACACTGATACAAGGACTCAGATGTTAAAAGTTAAACATGCGGAGCGACAAAAGTACTCCAGAAAGAAGGCTTTCTGGTAGGTAAGATATATTTATTCGTTTATAATCAATCGTTAACCTTTATTTGCTTTAAATTAAGAAGTCATTCTAACATATAGGATTGAACAGCAAACTCAGAACTTAGAGTTTAATATGCTGTAGCCAAGTTCTTGAGCCTCAAAAATAGTTACGGATGTAATAGGTGTATGTGAATGATCAGTCTAGACTGGTCCAAAAAAAATTTTTTTTGAAATTATAATGTCTTACCCTTTAATATTGTTAACCCTGTTAAGGAAAGGCCACGCCACCCTACCCAAAATTATTGTCATAATTAGTAAAGAACTCAATTTACGCTTGAGGTCGCAGGTTGCCTACAAATGCAGTTTCATTACTTTCCCACGCTATACTGGAGACTCAGGCCTAATCAGTTCAGTAATACGGTCATACTGATCCATCGTGTAGGTGTTGGGGGTGAGGGTGTTATCACGCGGTAGACCTGATTCAGTTTGATCTTAGACGGCAAGCGAGGTTGTTGTGCCATTGTGTCCTTCATTGTGTGGTTACCACTCTTTCATTCATCTAAGATTACTGTTAAATAATTGTTTATTTTGTCGAGCTCATCAATGACAAGAAATAGAACAGAAATATGGCTACTTGTTCAGCCAATTGATTCGATTGGCGGAAGGGAACTTCCTTTCAATGGAGATGTGCTACGTCGTATTTTCAAGCTAACAAAGAATAAGAAGACCTTGAAGGAGGCATCCAAACTTGTGTTTTGTGAGGTCCTAAAATTTTGGGAAATGGCCAGAATACCTACTATAGTTGAATACAATGCACTGCCAAAGATTTAGAAAATGTACGATAGTTTCAGAGTACTTCAGAAATCAAAATCTAAGCGTACAAAGACTCAAATAGAAAAAGAAACTTCTTTTCAAAAATGTTTAGATGATCTTTTCGATATTGCCCATGCAAATGCTTTGCAGATGATGTCAATAGATGAAGATAAATCATTCCTACATGCCCAGCGAGAGAAAGGAAGGAGAGGCTACATGGGCAATGTGGACGAAAAGCTAGCACGTCAAGATTTCCGGAAACGTCAGAGAGAAGAAGCAAATGAAAGGTTGGCAGAAGCAGAGGCAAACCGAAAGAAAATGGGCGTAGGTGTTGCTTATAGTAGTAGCAGCAGCAGCAGCGAAGAAGAACCGAGTACGTCATATGTCCCTCAACTTTTGCATAAACAGAGACGGTCCAGTAGAGGTAAACACATCGTATCACCTGACTTGTCTATGGCATTGGACCGAACAAAAATGAGTGATCGCAATGCTGTTGTCGTACTGTCAGCTGCTGCTACTTCTCTTGGACATGATGTTGACGATATCGTTCTCAGCAGAAGTACAATACGTAGAAGAAGGATTGAAATTCGCAAAAAGATTGCTGACGATATTAAGCACTCCTTTAATGTTGATATTCATCTTACTGTTCATTGGGATGGTAAATTAGCTCCAGATCTCACAGGAAATGATACTACAGAAAGACTACCTGTTATTGTTTCTGGGGGAGGAATGTCTAAGCTTCTGGCAGTGCCTAGGCTAGTTTCCGGAATAGGTGAACAAATTGCAACAGCTGTAATAGAATGCTTAGATGATTGGGATTTGCGCGGTCGTGTGCAGGCCATGTGTTTCGATACAACTGCTAGCAACACTGGTATCAAGAATGGAGCTTGTACAATCCTTGAAAACAAGCTTGAAAGACAACTATTAGGACTAACTTGCCGCCACCATATCAATGAAATTGTAATATTATCCGTCTTCGATAAGTGTTACGGTACCACCACTGGACCCGATATTATATTATTCCAGCGCTTCATATTATTTCAGCGGCGATAGATAAGGAGCCTTCAATATCGTAGATGTCGGTATACCAGAGAAAGAAGAGATTGTCACCATCGCAAACATCATCTCAACAAAATCCAACCACGAGCAGATTATAGGGAGCTTCTTGAGTTGACAGTGATTTACATGGGCGATGTTCCACCCCGTGGCGTAAAATTTCAGCAACCAGGAGCTCTACACCGTGCAAGATGGATGGCGCGAGTTATATATGCCATTAATTAAAATAGTTCTTTTTTAGCTCGCAATTTAAAATGACTGCATACGAGAAAACTGGGATGAAACGTTTTGCAATGTATGCCATGCGCCACTACACACCAGCCTGGTTTGCGGCTCCTCTCGCCTGTTCCGCTCCTAGAAACGATTTGGCACTTCTCAAACAACTAAAAATCTATGAGGATAAAGAAATCTCAGTAGCTGCATCTAAAGCGCTCTGCCGTCATCTATGGTATTTAAGTGAGGAGCTCATTGCACTTTCTTTTTTTGATGATGGCGCGTCACTGGAAGTGAAGCGAGAAATGATTCAGGCATTAAATGCCAAGGGTTCTGTAAAACCACCCAAGCGAATAACCCTGGATCACACACTATCCGATCTGCATGAAAAAACTCCAGCCAGTTTCGTCACTAGCGTTACTCGCCAGTTCTTTGATAAACTATCACTACCATCAGCTTTTCTTGAAGTCGATCCAGCGGAGTGGAGTAGCAGAGACGACTACCAGATCGCTAGTAATTACGTTAAGACAATGAATGTCGTAAATGACAACGCAGAGAGGGCTGTAGCACTGATTCAGAACTTTAGCAATCATCTAACGAAGAACGAAGATCAGGTTCAGTAACTCTTACAAGTTGTGGAGAGACACCAACAACAGTTCCCTGATGCAAAGAAACTGACCATGATTGAGTACTTCATTCAAAATAAAGTAAAAAACGTGCCGAGCAACTACCTCCTGGGTGGTGTGGAAAGTTGTGTAAAATTGTATATACATTTTAACCTATAAAATATTCCTATTACAAATGTCCGAATTTTCGTGAATCTTAATTTGCAACACAAATTTTGGCATCCAGGCGGCACTATTAAATATCGTCTGATTTTGCTCAAACTTGGTTAATGGCTTCTTGTCAACATGTTTAACATTTTCCTGGGGTAAGACAATGTAAAAATTGCATTTCAAAATTGCCCCCTATAAGCTTGAACCAGTCTAATGATCACTGATGTAATACAATACTTAGTGTGCATTTTATATATATATATATATATATAATATATATATATATATATATATATATATATATATTTTTTTAGTTCAGGACGAACCGATTCGCCTCTATTTAAAGGGCATATCTCAGCGGAAAAACAAAGAAAAAGTGAGAGGACAGACAGAGGAAAAAGAAAGGGTGGAGGGGACAGTCGAAGTGGAAAAAGACCAAGGATGACAAGGACTGCAGGGTCGAGCCCCATCATCCTTGGGTGCTAGGGCCGGGAGGGCGCACGTGAAACCTCCAGGAACAAGCACGTACAAACGAGCACAAAGAGCACTCAAGAGCACGAGCTTAGAACCCCCTTGCGGGGATATATATATATATATATATAATATATATAATATATATATAGGGTGATCCAGAGAAATGGGACCCAAAAGAAACCCCTGTAACTCTTAAAGTATAAGTCCTTTTATAAAATCATACGCATCATTCGAAAGAGGATAGTTACAAGTTTGTACAGGATTGTATAGGTTTTGACAATGCAAGACAAGATAAGATACAAAACAAAATAAAAGTGTTAGTTAAAACTAACCCTTCAAGATGACTGCATGGACTGTGGAACAGCTGCGTTTCATAACTGAGCAATATTATGAGCATGGAAGAAGTGTAGTTTCAGCTCAAAGATCTTTCAAGACAAATTTTCACATGTCAAAATCACCTTCTAAGAAAGTAATCCGTCGGTGTGTCAGAAATTTTTCCCTAACTGGCAGCATTGGAAAAAGAAAACCAACTGGAAGAGTGCGCACAGCAAGGATAGACGAGATCATTAACAGAACTCATGAAATTGTACAGGATAATCCTAACATAAGCATCAGACGTGCTTCTCAGCTGTTAGGAGTTGGATATGGAACAACAACACACCGTATATTCAAGCAAAATTTAATGCTCTTTCCATATAAAATTCAAACAGTGCAACAACTAAACGATGGAGATTTCGCACGAAGACGACAATTCTGTCAATGGATCCAACAGAAGGTAAATGACACCACCAATTTTCTAGCAACTTTGATTATGTCAGACGAAGCCCATTTTCACTTGAATGGAACTGTAAACAAACAAAATTGTCGTTTCTGGGAAACAGAAAATCCATTGAATATTACCGAAGTCCCGTTGCATAGTCAGCGTGTAACTGTTTGGTGTGGTCTTACTGCATCTCAGATCATAGGGCCGTACTTTTTCGAGGATTCCACCGGAAACACGGTCACTGTAAATGGTGATCGCTACGAAAAAATGTTGACCGATTTCCTTATTCCTAAATTAAGAGATCTTTGTCTAGAAAACCACTGGTTCCAACAAGACGGAGCTACCTGCCATACCACGAGGAACTGCATGGCAGTTTTGCGTCAAACGTTTCCAGGCGAGTTAATCTCAAGATTTGGAGACGTTGAATGGCCCGCAAGGTCTCCGGATTTTTCTCCCTTAGATTATTATCTCTGGGGATATTTAAAGAGTAGGGTCTACAGAAATAACCCAACGACCTTGCAAGAATTGAAGGCCGCCATCACAAATGAGATACAGGCCATACCACCGCACACTCTTGCAAAAGTGATGCAGAACTCACAAGCGAGAACACTGGAATGCTTGGCAACTAATGGAGCACATTTGAAAGGAGTCATTTTTAAAAAATAAATATTTCATAATAAACTTGTAACTCTACTCTTTCGAATGATATATAGTTTTTATGAAAGGAATTAAATATTAAGAATATTTGGCTTTTTTTTATGGGTCCCATTTATCTGGATCACCCAGTATATATATATATATATATATATTATATATATATATATAGATATATATAGAGAGAGAGAGAGAGAGAGAGAGAGAGAGAGAGAGAGAGAGAGAGAGAGAGAACCTTCTTCATTCTTTAAAAATTCATACCAACGTTTCGGAATAAACTCACTCCATCTTCGGGAATTATAATCAGTGATGTAGTAGAGACCACTATGGCCGAGACCAGAAAAATAGAAAAACTCTTTCAAAAAGGAGCTGCATGATTCAATCGGTCCTGGGAGCCTGCACGAATATTTTCAATGGTTTTGCCATTACGTGGTCGCTCATGAACCCAGGTACTAACCAATATATGTTGTTCAATCGTATAGTTGCTGCTATCACACATTTCAAATGGGTCTGAAAGAAAAACGAAAATCAATTAGTATTTTACTTGGGTGGCAAGACATTGTGGACACCCTGTACGTTATAACTATATTATGAAATCATAATATATATATATATTATATATATAATATATATATATATATATTCAAGTTATTATTATAGATACGAAACGAATACAGACAGTCATTATTGTGGATATGATGCCATTACAGTACATAGAGAACTGATAGTTAGACATGAGAAATGAATAAGTAATAGAGTAATGTACATTTAATCCTAGATTTTTATTAGCATTCCATTATTAATCAAGATCTCAACTTGTTTCAGTCCAGTGAAAATGCATAATTTCTGAGATGAAGACAATCTAAATTGGGGAACATAACAATATGCTTTGATCTATTTTTAGTCTGATGTAAGTGAATTTCTTGATGAGTTACAAAATATTTATTTAGCCACTCGAAGTTAATAATAATAATAATAATAATAATAATAATAATAATAATAATAATATCTTTATTTATAAAAATAAATATTACATTAATATTACAATAATTTTTTACAGAACATATTTATTTATTTCTGTTTGAGTAGTATGACCCTTAAACTTTAGGCTTTACTAGGCTCTCAGATTAATTATAAGATAAAAGCATTTCATATATAAGGAGTTACGATTTGGTAGTATAAATATTATGATTAATAATCATTATATAAAACAAACTTAATAATTATGATTATGAAATATATGATTATGATTAATTATGATTACATATAAGATAATACATAGTTTATAGTTACGTAGGGTAATTTTTTGGGACACACAAACGAACTTGTAGTTGATGTGAGAAATGAATTCTGTTCGTAGTAAGGGGTTCCAAAAAACCTTAGCCCCCACCATTTGCAGCTTACATGTTTACTTATATCGAAATAGTTTTTAGTGATTATAAAAATATAAAATTCTTTATTTATAGCAGGTATTAAAATTACTCTAGCTGATAAAGTGATAATAATGGCTTCTCAATTAATTGGTGATTTGGAGAGGCAACGTGTGATAGATCGCATACGAGCAATAACATTTCGGGAAGCTCGTGATGCTGGAGCCACCTTTATAACACGTTCATGGGTTGTCAAAAAGTTGCGAAGAAGTGAGGACTTCGTCAAAAGAAATTGGAATAAAACTTTGGATGAATGTGAAATGGATACAACCAAATCTGGGCGTCCAAATTTGCCACTCTCTCAAGAAACAAAGGACATCATTGAAAGCGGTACGCGTAAGCGGAAAAATAGCTGTGCTAAACTTTCTAGAGAGATCGAAGTGTTGAGAGGAAAGATCGTTAGTGGTGAGATCATTCGACTGTACTGTCATAGGCAAGGTTTAAAGCCTTGGCATGAACTTCCAAAGCCAAGAAAAACTCAACTTAACATCGATGACAGAATGTGGTTTGCCCATTATCTTGAAGATTGGGATGTGGATGACTTCATGCATTTAGCTGTCTCCGATGAATTTTTTGTTTACGTAACACGTCGGCCTAACTACCAAAATGATCGAGTGTGGGCCACAACACCAGATGAAATCGATGACAATGAACATTATCGCGAATTATTAAAAAGTCCAGAATGTGTTGGTGTGTTTGTTTTGTTCATTGCAAAGAAGCTCATGTGGGTGCTGAAGCCAAATGGTCAGAGTTGGGATGGACAGTATTTTCGTGATATTATTCTATCCCAGCATGTCATTCCTTTTCTAAGAAACCCAAACAATGTTATGGATGTCGATCAGGTCACACTTCTGCACGATAAGGCCCCCTGCTTTAAGACATTAGCCACTCAACAGTTGTTGCGGAGCCATGAGATCGATTTCTTTGGAAATGAAGAATGGCCAGGAAATTCTCCTGACCTGAACGTCTTTGAACACATTGGATCAATTATAAAGGACAAGGTTGAATGTCTCTTGTTTGAAGAGCCTGCAGCAAATCGATTTTCGAAGGATACAATGACGCAACACATTGAAACTGTTTTAGCAAATTTGCGTAACGATCAAGATCTATTCACGTCACTTTTGGCAAGCTATCCAAAGCGAATTCAGGCTGTCTTGGAAGCCAATGGTGGGAACACCAAGTTTTAATTGTTTCTCATTAAATGCAGGATTAAATTCTCTTTTGTAAGGTATGTTTAGTTTTACTGTACCTCTAATGGTTTAGGCCATGGGCGGGGGGGCTAAGGTTTATTGGTATACATTAAATCTTGCTCAATATGTAGTTATGAAGCCTTAAGAGTTAATCGTGAATATACAGCAATTAGACAAAAAAAATAAAACCCAACAACCAGACAAGTAATATTGCAGAATTTAATCCGTAAATGCATTAGTTCGATTTCAGTATTCCTTTATTAAGATTGATTTAATCTTTGTTCGTTTATTTGTAAATGAAAATAAAATGTGCCAGTTTGATCACATCTTTGAGCTTTAATAGTTTTAGCTCTTTAAAGAATGCACTTGAATGATCGTGGAAATCAACACCAGGTAATATCCTTATTGCTCGTTTTTGGATTACAAAGACACTGTTTAAAGCGTTGCTAGCGGAATTTCCCCACAAGGTGCAGTACGTTATACTCCTATAAGAAAGAACAAGAGTGTGATATAGAGTTAATAAAATCTGTTTAGGGACTATATAATTAAGTTTAAGCATTATAGCAACACTCCTTGGAATCTTTTTATGAGATATAATTCACATGATCTTTCCACTGGCAAATTCTCGTCTAGCATTACACCAAGAAATTTTGTTGCATTACAGTACATTCCTTTACAACCATTTAATCAACATTTAGTTCATCAAGATACACATTTCTTTTGTAAGAAATCATGAAATTTGTTTTATTGGTATTTACAATGATTTTATTGGAGGCCAACCTTTTTATAATTTTTATAACTTCTGCTTTAAATATGTCTTTAGCTGAATTAACATGTTTGCAGGAAATGGACTCAGTTGTATCATCTGCAAACGTTATGAAGTTAAGTATATCAGAAGAGCATGGAAGGTCATTTATATATAATAAAAATAACAGTGGACCCAAGACTGAAACCTGGGGTACACCATGTTAAACAATCGTTTCAGTCGAGTTGAACTTTTTTTTACCTATACAAATTGATGCCTATTGGACAAGTAACTCTTAAACCATCGTTGATAGCTCATCTAAAGCCATAACAATATAATTTGTTAAGTAGAATATTATAGTCTGTTAAATCAAAGGCCATACTCAAATCTACAACAAGAGAAATCAATCTCTCTTTGTTCTCTTTAGCGACATTTGTACTTTCCATAAAATTTAAAATAGCTATTTCTGTTGTTTTATTTTTACGAAAGCCATGTATTGATTTAAAGATAATAAATTGTACCATTCCAAATATTGCCGCATTCTATTTTTCACAATATGAAGTATTTTTAGAATTTTGGAGAAAGTTCGAGTATAAAATATTTAAAACTATTACCTTACTTTACTTACACTCGTGTAGTTATGACATTTTGTTTTTGTTCACACGAACAAATATAACATCTTTGACTGTTTCTTTATTCATTTCAATTCATAATGGGTTCAAGTGTATAATGAAGACCTTAAAAAAGTCTTTTAACAGACACTTGTGTTAATGGCAATAATAGGATTGTACAGGGTGTACACAAATTACCTTTACAACTTCTCTCTCAAATAAAAATATTAGGAAACGGGATACACACACCGTTTTTGCGCTATCTGTTGCTATGCATTAATTTTTCACTATTTAATAAGGGTTTTGCTATATTTCATTTTTTTTCAAAACTGGCACACAGAAGTGGCTTTTTATCATAATGCCGTCACTGATACGCAATATTCCTCATAAAGGTATATAACTTAAAGGTCATGAGCGCATTTGAGACAGTATTCTATTTTTTTGGTCTGGAGTTGTACTGTATTTTCACTGTTAGTTCGTGTGTATATTAATCATAATTTAAACGTGACTTATACATCATGAATTTTATCTGTAATTAATATGAGAGCCCAGTAAAGCCTAAAGATTAAGGGCCAAATTATAAAAAATAAATACAGTAGTCTACTTGACAGTATTATTTGTATTATTAACAGAATAAATTGTAATATTGTATTATTGTATCAACAGAAACTGTAATATTCTAATATTTATTTTATAAATAAATATTTAAATATAAATAAATAAATAAAATATTTTCAGTGACGTTAATGACTTCACATTGTCTAATTGTCATGTATTAGTTTGTTTATGTAATTTAAACTAATTTATACTTCTTATTAATGATTTATATATTACTCAATGATAACTACCTATAAAGTAATGTTTTACCTTTAACTAATGTAGGAGCACAGTAAAGCCTAAAACTTTGCGGTCAAATTAAATAAAAATAACTAGTTCAATTCACAATTACCTATTTTGTTAAAATGATCGTAACAACACAATTGTAAGATTGTGATATTTACTTTATAAATAAAGAATTATTCATTCATTTATTCATAATTCACTGGGCAACAAGTATTTTTCATCAGATATAATTATGGGTAAGCTAGATAGCTGTTGGGACGCTGATTCCAAATCTGTTTTCGGTTTTCCTCTAGCACGTCTGCTTTTCGAGATGAAACCGATCATAATATATATAATAAATATAATATATATATATATAATATAATAATATATATAATATACGTCCTTTATATAATATAATAACATATATAATATGCATATAACTATATATAATATAATATATAATACTATATATACAATATACAGGGTGTTTGAGGAGGAAAGGTCAATACTTCGGGAGGTGATATTATCGGTCATTGTGAGAAAAAAAGTTAATATGAACATATGTCTAATTCTGAATGGTTACGGAGACAGAGCTGTTTGAATCTGATGCGCGCACAGCTCTTCCTCCCCTTTCCCTCGCCTATAACCTTGAATCATGTAAGCTGTAATGTAAGCATGTAACATAAGCCAATCGACAGCTGACTGTTGTGAGTGACATTGTTTGGTGTTTAAAGCAGTGTTAAGAATGCCACACACCTTCACACATGCCGAATATGCAGATATGGTGTATGTCTACGGTTTTTGCGATGGAAGTGCAACAGCTGCTGTTGCAGAATACCGTCGACAGTTTCCGAACCGCAGAATTCCGGATCGAAGAGTGTTTACCAGGGTTTTCAACACATTGCGTGAGATTGGTACACTTCCCAGCGCTCATGTTTCATCTGAACGTGAAGGTCAACAAGATGTGGATGAAGTGGAAAACATTCATCAGTTGGTAGAGCGAAGTCCTACTACTAGCTCACGAAGAATTTCTACACGTCTCGGTGTACCACACACAAGAGTATGGCGAACATTACATGAAGAAGGCTTGCATCCATATCATGTACAGCGTGTACAACACCTTCAACCAGGAGACGCTGCCATGCGACTGGAATTTTGTCAATGGGTAAATGCTAATCGCCGATTGCTTCGATTAATACTTTTCACCGATGAAGCTACTTTCACCCGTGACGGTATCAACAACACTCGTAACTCTTATCGGTGGTCAGACGAAAATCCAAATGCTACTGTGGAAACAAATTTTCAACATCGCTTCTCTGCTAATGTGTGGTGGTGTGGTGCGGTATCATCGATGATCAGCTGATTGGCCCTGTTACTTTAGAGAATCGTCTTACAGGACAAAGTTACCTAGAATTTCTGCAAAATGAATTGCCAGGACTATTGGAGGATGTTCCTTTGGCTACATGCGCTGGTATGTACTTTCAGCATGACGGAGCTCCTCCACATTCTACCCGTCTGGTGATGCAATACCTAAATCAAACTTTCCCTGGTCGATGGATCGGCCGCGGTGGTCCCATTCAATGGCCACCAAGGTCTCCAGACCTCTCTCCGCTAGATTATTGTTTGTGGGGGTGGATGAAAAGTGAAGTCAAGTTATGCCCGCATAAAGGAACGTCAAGATCAACTCAGACGAACAATACGCGATCTTCGCACACGAGTTGCAAAGTGCAATGAGGTTGACGGTGGGATTTTCGAAAACGTGTTGTAAACTGTAACAAATTTGTCATTTCTGTATCTGATACCATTCAAAATGCCAATGTTTAAACATTAAATGTTCGAAACAGTAATTGGTTTCTCTTTCTTGATTACCATTAACAATGCTTTTGTATTTGTAGATACAAACAGCTCTATCTCCGTAACCATTCAGAATTAGACACGTTCATATGAACTTTTTTTCTCACAATGACCGATACTATCACCTCCCGAAGTATTGACCTTTCCTCCTGAAACACCCTGTATAATATGCGTCCTTTATATATAGTCCTTTATACATGCAGCGGAGTATTTTGTCGTTGCAGCTAAGATGTAGGTTTATGCTTTACTGTTTCTGTGCCCTCATGTATGGCATTTTGTCGTTTCAATTTAGGCTTTCCGCAGGTTGTCTTGTGGTATTTTAGGTGAGAGCAGTTGCTGGCCACAAATTTGCAAACATTGCACATGTATACCCTTTTATTCTTTGGTGTAACAGTCACATGTCTAGTTGTGTGTTGTGTTTTGTTTTGTCGCCCACTTACACATTTTATTTTTTTAGGTGATTTACATCAACCCACTCATCGATCATCATGCCTCGAATGTGTAAAAATCACCCCGACAATTTCTGCTACGTGTGCGGCTCGTTCGCGACTAAATCACAACGGCGTACAATCACGATAGATCTTCGGAAAACTTACCGGTTATACTTCGGCTGTCCACTAGGCAACCAATATAAGGCGTGGGCGCCACATGTTATCTGTACCGCTTGTTCGAATGGATTACGTGACTGGTTGAACCAAAGGAAAAAGTCGATGCCATTCGCTATACCCATGATATGGAGGGAGCCGAGAGACCATCATGGCGATTGTTACTTTTGCAATGTTAACATAACTGAATTCTCCGTGAAGAACAAGCATAACAGCGTTTATCCGAACGTAGACTCTGCGATCAGATCGATCCCTCACGATGCCGATTCCGGTACCTCCACAGCATGGATTCGATTCTTTAGAAGATGAAAGGGAATCCGACGAAGGTGCGATTGGCGGGGATGCGGGACCTTCGGCCGATCTTGACTACACACCTGACGAAGAGCAATCGGAGCAGGAGAGGCTTACCCAAAACGAGTTGAATGACCTCATTAGAGACCTAGCCCTCTCCAAAGAGAAATTAGAACTTCTCTCCTCGAGACTCAAGCAGAAATACTTACTTGAGAAGAACGTCGAGTGTGTCACTATCGAAAACGAAACCATGATTTGGCGACATTCTTTACGGTAGACGGTCCGCTCTGCTACTGCCATGATATCAATGGACTTTTCGAGAACTTGTCACAGGTACACACACCATCTGAGTGGTGCCTCTTCATTGATTCCTCACAGCGAAGCTTGAAAGCAGTTCTCCTGCATGACGGGAACTTAAAGCCGTCCATCCCGATCGCCCACTCTGTTCATCTAAAGATGTGCGAAACATGAATATACTACTCGAAGCAATCCAACACAGCACTCATCAATGGAATATCTGTGGTGATCTCAAAGTCATTGGGTATGTTAATGGGCATGTAAGGAAGGTTCACGAAATACTGTTGTTTCCAATGCCTATGGGACAGCCGTGCTGCCGCAGATCATTACATCAGACGTGACTGGCATCAAATAAACCCATACGAGCCAGGAACGGGCAGTGTCCAGTGTGTTCCTTTAGTTGATCCAAAGAAGATTTTCCTGCCACCTCTCCACATTAAGCTCGGCTTAATGAAACATTTTGTGAAAGCGATGGGTAAGGCGAATTCGAGAGGGTTTTGATACCTTGTTGAGAAATTTGCAAACATCAGTGCCGCGAAGTTGAAAGCATAACCTCACAGGGAGGTTCTGCAGGAGGCTTTGAAGAAAGCCTAAATGCCTTAGAACTAAAAGCATGGCAGGCTTTCAAATGGATTTGTGGAAACTTCTTGGGTAACCACAAGTCTCCCGCATACAAAGATGGAGTTCAGAAACTGCTCGGTGCATATCAAGAAATGAGCTGTCGCATGTCCTTGTAAATACATTTTTTACATTTGCATCTACATTTCCTCCCCGAAAACCTTGGCGCGGTGAGTGACGAACAGGAGGAACGCTTCCATCAAGACATCCAGTTAATGGAAAATCGCTACCAAGGTTTCTGGAACGAAAGTATGCTGGCAGACTACTGCTGGATGTTGTACCGCGACGATTCGGACAAGGTTTACAAAAGAAAATCGTACTCGCAACGTTTTCAGGTTGGTGTACATTTCTTTTTATGAATAAAGTTGTACTTTTACGATAAATTGTGCTGAAATTAACACCAGTCATATTTCGATAACTAGATGTGTTAGAGGAAAACTGAAAACAGAAGTGGAATCAGTGTACAAATCTGGTCTAGAAAAGTGTGTATACATCTTTAATGAGAGAAAAAAGTTCGATTTTGTCGACCAGTGAAAATCAAAGATGAGCTTAATTTTCTATGAAATAACTTTTAAAATTTTAGATATGAACATTACTACTGCTTTCGAGTATTTGATATATTAAAAGATAGAGCAGCAAGAACATTTTCCTTTTTCCTTTAATTTTTTTTTCCTTCTTTTCGAAACATTTAAAAGTTAATACAGTAAATCAGCCCAAACAAGAATTATGTCGGAACGACATCTATGTCCCCTCCTCTATTTGTGACCTTTACCTTTGGTACAAGAACCTGAGTCTTGTTCGCGACACATCGTCTTATGATCATTCATGTGTGTGTTGAGTTTCATAAATTTATGCTGAGTGGTTTAAAAGTTATGGCGTGGACTTCCATTTGACCTTTGACCTCTATTTGTGACCTTTGATGGAGGGGCTACAGATTTGCTTAAAACGTATCGTATTGTAATGATCCATATATGTGTGAAGTTTCATCAATTTATGTTGAGTGGACCTCCATTAGACCTTTAATCTCTGTAACTTTGACCTTTGATACAGGGACCTGAGTCTTGTGATGATCTATATATGGGGCCCTTGGCCCCTCCTTCATGCATAAAAAAATGTGTTGAATTTTAACAATTTATGTCGAGTTGTTCAAAAGTCTGTGACTTTGACCTTTAATGTAGGGACCTGAGTCTTGCTCAAAGCAGTGTACTGTAATGATCCATATATGTGTTCATTTTCATTAATTTATGTTAAACTGTTCAAAAGTGTGGCGAACAGACGGGCGAACGGACGTTCGAACGGACAAGTGTAATCCAGTATGGACTCTCCAAATTTAGTTAGTCGAGGACATAATAAGTATAGCCGTATAGAACAATATGTAGAGGGTATAGAAATGACTTTCTAAAGAGGTGTAAGTAAGGAAATACGTTCTGGTACCCATCTGGTGTGGACTTAGGTATTCCAGTCTACCAGACGCTTCCCCTGGGTTGCGTATACCCTTATGGTACAACAGAAGGGGTACAAGTACAAGAAGCCAAGTACACTCGACCGTTATCGAGAGATCGGCAAACAGGGGGAGGGTTTTACCCTCTTAGCAACTTTAACACCGGAAAAGAGATCCAAATCCACACGAATGCTCCTCGAGTAGGAAAGGTTAAACAAACAGAGGGGCAACTCTAACGAAATGGCTTGACAGGACTGCCTCATGCAGCCCCCATTTCACACATCAAAAAGAAAAGAAAATTTTTTACCTACAACCCCAGAGGGGGAATTATCACACAATGGTCAGTAGGGGAGAAGTTAGAGATACTGTGGTGCAGTATCTATGGCATACATGAGAGGTTCCTAAAGAGCAGAACTGGCAAAAGATACAGAGAAATGCTTGAAAGGAGAGAAGTCATAAATAAGGAGAACCAGTGAAAAAAATTTCGGACTGCAGATTCCACAGAATGAGTGCAAAACATCAAGGTGAAGAAATCAGCAGTTACATCAAAAGAAATCAGAAAAGTCAAAGAATTAGAAAACTATGTACATGATGGAGATGGGGACACTAGAAGTGAATGGACATGAACACTCGATAGATACCTAATGAAAAGCTTGTATAGAGGACAGATGATCTCAGAAAAAGAAAAAAAGAGGACTGCTGTATTTTCAAAGAGTAACAGTGAGCCACATACTATATTGATGTGAAGTGCTACTCCACAGAGGAAACTACACAGAGAGGCACAATGCACTCTGCAAGCTAATTCACTTCAGATTATGTAAGAAATATGAGATAAGGCTTGATTGAGACAGAAAAACTGGAAACACATGCCACAAGGAATAGAATACAGTGAGAAAGTACTACTCCTATACAATCGTGATATACCAACTGACATTAGAATAGCAGGATGTAGACCAGACATAGTATTGAAAGAAATGGAAAGTAACAAGTGTCTCCTAGTGGAAGATGAAGTCCCGGGGGACTGGAATGTTGTAAACTATTAAAGAAAAAAGATCTTAAAATGCCAACGATTAAAATATGAAGTACGGAAGATGTGGGATGTTGAACCTGAGATTATCCCAATAGGGATGGGAACAACAAAAGCAGTAAAAAATTCACAGTAGGTTACCGGCAACTATAAAATCTTAAGAGATAGTAGAAGAGATCTTGAGGTACAGGGGAAGAAAACACAAAAAAGAAAAAATATATATATATATATATATATATATATATATATATATTATATATATATATTATATATATTAATGTGTGTGTATAAGCTATTCCTTGCATGAAATTTAAGGGCGTTTACTGAACTCTTTCAACTTGGAATTCAATCCCATCTCTTGTGTCCTTATACCTCATTTGCACACTATATTACGATATTCAACACTCTCCGTCTGCTCTCCAAGACATGCATACAATTATACACAATCCGCTATTCCCTCCCTCCGAAATTTCAATTATTGTTAAGATTTAGTGAAATTGCAATAAGATTGAACAAGATTGTTAATAACGTAGGATTATTGGTGGGAATAGAGCGAAAATGAGCAAAAGTAGAATACAGAAATAATTAGCAAAGATTACAGCACGAAAATGAGGTTTTCAAGTAAGAGCCTTCTATTCTGAATGAGATCATCTTAGCATTCGAATTCATTTGCGAGACAGAAACAAAATTCTTACGCACTTTTTTATGATTCAAACGCATTAAGATTTGAATGCAAAACGCGTTGAAAGTGTTTTAAAAAGGAAATTCTATACACAGCTGGTAATGAGAGCCTACAGAGAAGAAAGGTTTATATACAGTGCCTGTTGTAATTCGTGATAATATGCGGAGCACAGTGCTTTCTGTACGAAATTGATTACTGAGAAGAGAAGAGAGTAACGAGAAACGCATAGTGTTGATTACTCAACACTATGTTCTCAGTTACGAGGAGTTGAATTAACTGGTTAAAGCCACGGGGAAAAAGGATTTATTAGAGAAGCCTAAGCTTTCGGCCCATAATAAGGACTTCGTTAGGTGGTAGGTGCAACTGATGAAGACCTTTGTGTAGGCCGAAAGTTTGCGTTCTATAAATAAACCCATTTTGCTTTTGCAATATAGGTTTGCTCCCTTAACAAATGCAATCACATATATTATACAGATTTAAATACAGAATCTATTTTGTCAATTTTCACTGACGTTTACGACACGTTAAAGTAATTTAACTTTGGTTGAGAAATATTACTTTTTAAAAATTATATAAGCCTAATTTGGTTCCAATAACGAGTGGGCCGAAAACGGTCAAAATTATAAGAATTTTCAAGTAAAAATTATTATTATTATTATTATTATTATTTTATTTTCTAGTTTTTTGTTCCAAGAGGAGCGAGAAACTAATCCATTTTTGGTCAATTTTTTTTCACAAGAAAACTCTGATTGTAAGAAAAGTTGAATGTATGGGAAATCCTTCAAATATCAACATTTTGTCCAAAGACTCAATGACAAAATTATGAGTTTCGGGATTAGGATGACAACTTGAGTACCATAAAATATTTTGGAACGGACTTAGTCAAAGATGTTACCAAAAGAAACGTATAAATCTGACCAGTGAACTGGGGACAAATGTTTCGGAATTCGTACGACGACATTGCCTCTTCTGCCACGCGATTCAGATCATCGCCAGTGAAGAGGAACAGAAAATGGGACGGCAATAAGATCAAATTAATGCGACCCATTGCGCTAATTCCTGGATCATTACTACCAGCACCATCGGGAGGAAGTCGAACTGAACTAAAGCCGCTTGCCGATTCAGATCATATTTATGTCACTAAAATATAGCAGAACAGCAACATACAGGGTGTCCATAAATGTTTACCCTGAAAACAGTATGCTCTCATGTTTTAATGACGAATCTTACATCCGTTTTCTTTTTACAGGTGATCTCGTACACGCATAGAGTTTCTGTGCCGGTGTGTTTCGTCTACCGCATTCGCCGCTAGGAGCGCTGTAGTAGCTGTTCAGTTAAGATGGCGTCTGTGACAGAGAAGGCACAATGTGTTGTGTGGCTTGCAGAAACAAAATCTGTCAGTATTCAGCGAAGGTTCAAAACAAAGTATGGAAAGAATCCACCTGATGTGAAGTTAATTAAGTCGTGGATGAAAAAATTCTTGGAAACTGGAAACGTGGAAAAGAGAAAGAGCAGTGGCCAAAGGGAAAGAGCAGTGGCCAATCCCATGGCCCCCAAGATCACCAGACATTACCCCGCTGGATTTCTTTCTCTGGGGTCACGTTAAAGATTTGGTTTATGCAACAGTTGTTCCAGATATCAGGACATTGCGAGAACGCATTACGGATGCAACAACAGTTAACCCACAAATGTTGGAAAATGTGTGGCGTGAGTGTGAATACCGTTTAGACATTTTACGTGCCACTAGGGGTGCACATGTGGAAGCTTATTAAGTTCATTAACTATGTATCAATCAAAACTTTGTATGTTTATCTACTTATGATCAAAACTGTGTTTAAATACGAGTGTTTATTTAAAAGTTATAGCATGCTTTAATCAGGGTAATCATTTATGGACACCCTATATATATAATATATATATATATATATATATATATATATACACACACACACACTGTGTATATATATATATATATATATATATATATATCTCAGATACTTCGTTGTAAGACAAAAGGGATATTTCTTGCAAAGAAACATCTGTTTATTTAAGTCAGCTTTGGAAGAGAGGACAGGAAACTTCCATTTTGGATGCCATTTGCAGTCTGGTATCGCTGCAATTGGACAAAGAAAAGAACTAAATTTCTGTTGCACCAATATATATATATATATATATATATATATATATATATATATATATATATATATATAATGCTTTTTTTGTGCTAATGCAAATTTCACTCTCACGTTTCGGCTACGTCGTAGCCAATATCGTAACACAACTTCCCGTTGATCAGCGAAATAAAGCGACATTGGGTTGGATAGTAGTTGGATGGGAGACCGTCCTCTGCGTCCAGACTATGAAGCGACCCGTGGTTCTGATCCCACGGAAAGCTGTAGGTCCCCCGCGTCACATGACCTTTTAGGATGTCGCGAAGGAGGTTAAACAACCCCATCATTACATACTTCTCTCACGTTCCTCTTTGTTCTGAATTCTGACCTTGTTTTGTCATTAAAAAAAAACGGTTTGTATTTTAAATTGTTTTCATTAGAAAACTCGAATAAAAAAGTAATACTGTTACGTTGTATTCAAGATTTCTACGTTAAAAAGATTTATATACTTCATGATGACATTTCAATAAGAAATAAAAAACTAAAATAATACTGATTCATATGTAATTCATTGGTAAAAGGTTAATGGTTTTCCAAATGTCAGAATTTTTAATATAAAGTAAAATAAATGTTTGGTACTTCAACGTTAAAATATGACCTCTGTGTATAAATATATACCTTACCTTACCTTACAAAGGTTTCGCGCGATGATTTCTCATTTCGCGAAGGTCAAGCTTGTCGCCCTCCCTCTCGAGTTGGCCTGGTGAAGTAGTGAGTTGGATTCTTGCGCTCTCCACCTCACATAGCCAGGTACGCCCGGCTCATCGGGGATTCTTCTGAGCCAGGCGTCTAGTCTTCTTTTGAAGATTTCCACTGCAACTCCCTTCGTGTTTCTTATGTCTTTGGGCAACTGATTAAACAGTTTTGGTCCTTTCACTACAAAACTATTTTCTTTCGGGGTTAAGGATGTTCCCTGTCTCGCCTTCAATTTGGGAATACGACACAGTCTACCGTTTCTACTTTCCACCGTTGTTTGGGGAGTTATAGGGTTCAGAGTAAGATTAGGGACTAGTTTTTCCATTATTTTCCAAGTGTAAATAATGGTGTGTGTGTGTGTGTGTCTCTTCTCCTTTCCAGTGAATATAGGTCTAGTTCGCGTAACCTTTCCCAGTAATTTAGTTCTTTGCACCAAGCAGTATTCCAATTTGGGTATTATCAGGGTTTTCAGTAGAGGAATCATTACATTCCTATCCCTTCGTTTAAAGGTTCTCAATATCTGACCCGTTATTCTCTTTGCTTTGTTTACTGCTGTCTTATTTTGTGTTTCAAATTTCGCATCATCTGTCATTACAACCCCTAAATCTTTTGCTCTGGAATTTCTCTGAATTTCCTGTCCATTTTGGGTATAATATTCTATGGATTTTAGGTCTTCTCTTTTTCCGTACCGTAATAGCTGAAATTTCTCGGTGTTAAACTTCATACTATTGTTGTCTTCCGTCCACTTGTAGATTCTGTTTATGTCGGTTTGTAGAGATCCTATGTCTTCTGGGTTTCTTATTTTTCTACTGATCTTTGTGTCATCCGCAAAGGATGTTACTGTGCTGTCTCTGGTAACGTCCTCATCTATGTCAGTTTGCATGATTATGAAGAGTAGTGGAGTTAATACTGTTCCTTGTGGTACTGAGCTGAGGACCTCTGATTCTGATGAAAATATTCCTTGTACTGTAACGACTTACCGCCGCTCACTAAGGAAATTATATATCTATTTCCATACTTTTCCTGTTATTCCCATATATTTCAGTTTATGTATTATGATTCCATGGTCACACTTGTCTAACGCTTTAGCAAAGTCTGTGTATAGTACATCATAGTTTTCATTACTTTCAAGTGAATCAATAATGTTGTTGTAGTGTTCCATTAGTTGTGATAGGCATGATCTGCCTGACCGAAACCCGTGTTGGTTATCATTGAATTTTTTCCGAGTTTCCAAAAAGTCATAGATTTTCTGTCTAACTATTCTTTCAAATATTTTAGTGAGATGGGATGTAAGCGATACCTGCCTATCGTCTCCCTATCCAGTATAGGGGCTCGGCGATTGCATTCTTGCAGTTTTTGATCAGTGTGGCATTCCATTTATCCGGTCGTGCCGCCGAGTGTGTTTTTAGTTTCCCTATGGCTTGTGTAATATCATCCGTCGTAAAGTCGAAATCCTTTATACTTTCCCCTTGTGGTTCTTCTTCAAAGAACGCGTATTTCTCCCGTGTCTAGTGATCGTCTCCATATCCAGTATAGGGGCTCAGCGATTGCATTCTTGCGGTTTTTGATCAGTGTGGCATTCCATTTATCCAGTCCTGCCGCTGAGTGTGTTTTTAGTTTCCCTATGGCTTGTGTAATATCATCCGTCGTAAAGTCGAAATCCGTTATACTTTCCTCTTGTGGTTCTTCTTCAAAGAACGCGTTTCTATCGCATATCAAGTTGTCAGTTTTTGGGATACTGAAAGATGATTCGTACTGAGCTCTTAATGTTTCAGATACTTCTGTTAGATCATCAGATAAATCGCTGTTCTCATTTTTAAAAGGTCCGATAGTCGCATGGTTTTTACTTTCTTTTTGCGAAATTATAGAAGTACTTTGAGTTAGCCGGTGCTACTGTAGTATGCGGTCTACCGTTAAGTTTCTACTGTAGTATGCGGTCTACCGTTAAGTTTCTACTGTAGTATGCGGTCTAACGTTAAGTTTCTACTGTAGTATGCGGTCTACCGTTAAGTTTCTACTGTAGTATGCGGTCTAACGTTAAGTTTCTACTGTAGTATGCGGTCTACCGTTAAGTTTCTACTGTAGTATGCGGTCTACCGTTACGTTTCTACTGTAGTATGCGGTCTACCGTTCAAATATTTAAAAGGAATTGAAAATGAATTGAAAGGAATTATAATTTAATTTACACAATTAAGGAATTATTAAAGAAGTTAAACATACTACTACCGCATACTTAACGGTAGACCGCATACTACAGTACGCCCTTGATGATTGGTTAGGTTAAGTCGTGATATTTTCGTTAGTTTTAACGAAAATATCACGACTTAACCTAACCAGTCGTCAAGGGCGTACAATTAACCTAATAATAAAATAAGAAGATAAGAAGCTATAATTAAAAGGTAGACCGCCGAATCGTAGGTAGACCGCATACTACAGTAGCACCGAGTTAGCCTTTATCGCTTCTATAGCGTCGTCTTCTTCTTTTTCTGTATACTTCTCGATTAGTTCCTGTATGACGACATCGATACTTTGCATTTTATCATTTAATATTTTTCTGATGGTGTTATCTTTACAATTACTTAATTTTGCAGTCACTCTTTTTCTCTTTCGAAACAATGCCCACTTTTGTCTTTCGAACCTGCTTCTCTTTCCTCTTTGTTGTATCTTTGGGACATGTTTTTCCACAATTTCTAACGTCATTAGCATCTCCGTTGTCTTGGCCTCGAAAATGGTTTTTCAATCTATTACCTCCATGCTGGATGTCACAACTTCCCAGTTTATAGCTTTGGAGTGAAAATTAAAAATTTCGAATTTGCTTCTTTCTGTTGTGCGTGTTCTTTCCTTTCCTGTTGCCTTTATATTAGTTGTTATTTCAATGATGTTGTGGTCCGATATCATAGTTGGGGATATTTCTACATTATCAATTAGATTATTGTTGTTTGTGAATACCAAATCTAGGCAGTTGTTTTTCCTTGTGTTTTGTTTTCCGTTATTTCTTGCGTCAACATAAATTCATCAGCTAGAGCTAGTAGCATTTTTACCTGCTCCTGGTCTTCTCGTGTGCCCCCCTTGTCCTGGTGTATACATATATTTTTCCTATCCTTTTATATTTCATGAATGGGAAATTAAAATCACCACAGAGAAAAATATTTAGGGTTGGAGAGTGTAGATCGTTTACCAACTTTCTTACCTCTGTAATGGAATCTGAAAATTTTGAGGTTGGCGTGTTTGGGGTCCTGTACATTACAATTAGTACCATATTTAATTTTTCAATTTTTGCTGCTACACATTCTACGTAGTTGTTTGAGGTACTTATAGCTATTTCTGCTATGTGCCTTTCGCGTGTGTAAATAGCACATCCTCCTTTACGTCTCACTGTTCTGTCGGCTCGGAGGATGTTATAGTTGTCCATTTGTATTTCTTTTTTTTGTCAATACAGGACTCACAATTTTCACAGTTCGCCTGGCAGCCCTTTAGATGAGTTTCCTTGAGGCATGTAAAGTCTGCTCCGGCTTCTTGCATGAGTCCTTTCAGGTATACAACTTTGTTCGTGGAATGGTTTGATTTAAGGTCCTGTATGTTGGCTAGGATTATTTTTATTTTTTATTTTTATTTTTCGCATACAGGTGGTTCCGACTTATTTTCCAATGGGGGTGCCGGTTTTGTTGCCTTGTAGTCCTCCGAGAATTTACCTCTTTTTATCTTTGTCGGTATCTGTTGTCCCGATAACGCATGAAGTGCCTTTGTTCGTACCTTCTGTCCGGCTCTCGGATTCCTATATTTATATTTGTCAGCTGGTTTTGTAATCGCTGGATGGTATTTAGCAGCTGAAATGTGTTGGCTGCGTCTAAAAGATTGCCACTCTTCTTTGATGTTAATTTTTTCTGTTCACTCGTTGCGTTCCTTTGAGGGTGGTGGTATCGGCATTTTTTTTCGTATTTGCAACTCCCATATCTTGCAAAAGTGTTGCAGACTGTAAAATGGTGGAACGTGCATTTCTTATCAAATTTGCAGTATCCACTTGTGTAATGCGTTTTGCATAATGTGGGATGTGCATATGTGCATTGCCCATCCCGATATCTGCAGTTTCCTTTCGCGTAGTATTTACAGACGATATTTTCTACGTTTCTGCTTATTTTCTTATTATTTTCAAAGTTCTTAATTTTGGCATTATCATTATTTTTCTTTGGCTGTTTATTTTCTACGTTTTAAGTTATTATCTTTTTATCCTTTCGCTCGTTGGACCGTTTGACTACTTCGCAACTTTTACTTGTTTCTTTTCTGTCATCTGTCTTCCTTCCGTATTATATTGTTTATATCGTTATTTGTTATTAAATTGTTGTTCGTTATTATTCTGTTTTTCTTTATTTCGTCTTCTCTCTCATCCACCCGGTTTTTCGTTGAGATCATTCCGGACCCATGTGTTCCCATTATTTCATTCTTTTTTGTAACATTCGATTCTGCTATCTCCATTTCTTTAAAGACCGCGAAAGACTTTACGGTCTGTGTCCATGCGCCACATAGAAATTTGATCCCCACGACGTGTTTCGCGTTCGAGACAAGAGTTATTTCCCTATCATTCCAATTCATGCAGATAAAGTGGTTTAGACGTTGGCAGAAATCACAACTAATCGCTAAGTTTTCCGTTGTTACTAGATTGCACAAATTACAGATTAAGTGAGAATTTGGACCCATATCCATGCTATTCCTTAATTAGTGTGAAAAGAAATACCCACACAAATTCTTTATTTATTTATTTTTTAAAATTTTTATTTCTGTTTCTTTCCTTTCGATGGTCGAGGGTTTTCTGACCTTTGCGTTTTATGACCTTTTTCCTGCCTTGTTTCAAACTTTCTCGAATGCCAACCGTATTTCGTTTGGAATATATACGTTAAAACTGGTGATAAGTTATGTAAACTGTGTTGCACTTTCTTAATTTTAATGAATTTCACTTTATAATTTATATGCACGGATTCATTGATACTTTATACACTTTCGGGTGCAAACAGAATAAACCGCCGAGTAGATTATTCCCTTCTAATTTGGGTGTTAAATAGAGAGAGCAAAACAGCACGTCCATTCACCACAGGATACAAGCAAACTATATATATATATATATATATATAATATATATATATATATTATTTTGCTGCTACACATTCTACGTAGTTGTTTGAGGTACTTATAGCCATTTCTGCTATGTGCCTTTCGCGTGTGTAAATAGCACATCCTCCTTTACGTCTTATATATACGTACTTATACATATATATATATATATATATATATATATATATATGGGGAAAAGTATCTGAACCTAAGTAAGGTACTGTGTTTTATTTTAAAATATACGCCATTTTTTCTCTTCAAAATCATGAAATATACCTTGTTGAAATTATATATATATATAACTTATATATATATATCTATATATATATATATATATATATATATATGGTATCCACAAAGTCCTGTTCCAGTTTTAACATTTTATTACAACAAAACCAAAAGATTGCTTAACTAATGAAGTTTTTTCTTGATTTATAGGTTGTATTCTGAGTGTCAAGTTGCTATTGATAGAAGCTTGAACGAAAATAGCGACTACACAAGATAAAGCTCAATGTGTAATCTGGTTTGCGGAGTCAACATCAGTGACAACTGTTCAACGGAATTACCGCCGTCAATATAGCAAGGGTCCTTCCTCCAAACCCAGCATTAGGAGGTGGTTTTGCAAGTTTTGGGAGACAGGGAGTGTGATTGACTCGCCAAGACTCGTCCAAGAGACGTTTCAATGCAGCCCTAGAAAGTCTATTCATCGAGCCTCAAGTGAACTGCAGTAACAAGATCAACAGTATACAAAGTTGTACGCAAGAGATTGCATCTTTACGCGTATAAAGTGCAAATAGTCCTAGCTTTACAAACCAAATTACACATTGAACTTTCTCTAGTGTAGTCGCCATTTTCGTTCAAGCTTCTATCAATAGCAACTTGACACTCAGATTACAACCTGTAAATAAAAAAAAACTTCATTCTTTAAACAACAAAATGCAAAGCACTGCATTATTCCATCTCTTTTGGTTTTGTTGTAATACTGTAAAATTTTAAAACCGGAACAGGACTTTGTGAACACCCTGTGTATATATGACAAGATCTATATTCTATACCATTTGCAGTTTTAATGCATGCATTCTCTCGAAGACTGATCAGTTGATCACTACAGTAATTATAAATACTTTTCCAAATGCCAAACTTTTGTGTTATCTCCACAAGCATGTATGATTGTGTGATGGCTTCGCACCTTGCAAGCATCGACTGAATAAAACCTA
>JAJOZX010005916.1:147500-190000 GCA_023014485.1 Bathynomus jamesi
TAGTTCAATCTATTGAGCTTCTCGTAGCAGAAAACCACCACGAGGCCGACGTGTTGTGAGGGAGGCGCTCTTTTAAACAAAAGCTCGAATATGATAAACCAAATTTAATGCAAAAACAAATTTTTTGTCTTAAGATACAAATATATCTTTAAATCTTATTATAATCAATATTCGCTTAACTTTATATTAAAACTAGAATTTAATTTAGGGCTAACTTATTCATTTTTTCGTCTTTTACAATTCAATAAAGGGACTTATTCAAACCAACGAGTTATTTAAAACAAATTCCGTCTTAATATACAAATTTATCTTTAAGATACAAATATATCTTTAAATCTTAATATAATCAATATTCATTAAACTTTGTATTAAAACTAGAATTTAATTTAAGGCTAACTTATTCATTTTTCGTCTTTTACAATTAATAGAGGGAATTATTCAAACCAACGAGTTATTTAAAACAAATTGCGTCTTAATATGCAAATTTATCTTTTAACCATATTATAAAAATGGTAATTTAAAAATAATTAGGTATACCATTAAAATATTTTATTTTCCACAGTAGTGTTTATAAGGCAGTGTATGTATATATATAGCTGGGGCAATCCACAAGAATAGTTGCTAGAGTGCGCTATTTATTTAATTTGTATATATTTAATGTAGAGATGCTATCCGTATAATGAGGTTCTTTATTATGTACGTATTACCCACCTTAATTGTATCAGACCAATCCCTCTTAGTTATTTCTTTACGTCTCTTTATGTATATTTATTGGTAAGGTTAAATAAATATGGGAAATAACTTTGTTTACCCCATACCAAATGAGTTCTACATTTCAAACAGCCCTGAGGGCACCGTATATGGTTTGATCTGTACAATGTTAATTGGGTATTTTACTGTGGTATGTAGTAAATTTTTTTCAATTTCTATTTGTTTAACAGCTTAACTTCACTCGACGCACGCGGAGATATGTCTCCATAATATGAATAACCACAGGCTTCGAGCTCTCTTCTTGGTCAGCTGCCAAATTTAAGTAAATCTCAGGGCTCGTACGAGTGAGCTTTATTTTCTTATCGACCCCATTCACAAGCAGCTTCTCCTGGAATGTGAAGTCTGTGTGTAGGCGCCTGAAGCAATCATATATCTTCTTTTTTGAATTTTTAAATTTGGCCTTTATACCACTTTCATAAGGTGTCCTTCGCTTCTTTTGAAAAGTTGAGAACATTTACCACATAGATCCGTAGGTGGTAGTAGCTAGATCCTGCCGAGATGTTGACCTGATTTAAATACACTCACACTGACTGAATATGGAGTGTAGAAAGTTTGTTTCTAGGAATACAGCGTAATCCTTTTCGCAGTCCGTTCCATCTGAATGTGGTATTCCTAGTTTAGCCTGCATATGCACAGGGTTTGGGTAAAAAAAGCAAGGGCCTGAGAAGGGGATCACGAACTCTATAGGAGCACTCGGTGAGCTAATGGTGTTTAACGGATTAATTGTAATAAAGTCAATGTGCTCAATAGATACCTGTGTTGGGGGCATGTCAAAGATGGACAGCTCCGATTTACAACATTGTGAACTACACGGATGGATGAAACGTGCCATGGCGAGCCAGAAATAGTGACACCTCTCTCGACAAGTAGTAAACAGTCTATGATTCATGAAAGCAACGTCCTTAGCTTATATCAGTTAAAAAAGTAGTAAACCGTAGGTTTCAGGCACTTAGAACACTTCTTCTTTTTTGATGTCCTTTTACGTTGAACGCCACGTGCTGGTAACCCCTTCTTCTTCTTCCGTACAGGCCTCTTCTTCTTCGTCCCGCCACCACGCATTTTTCTTTTTGCATCTTTGGTGATTTCATTCCGTGTACGTTTTAAGTGCTTTTTTAGAGCTTTAGGCTTAGTTCTAGCCATTATGTCTTTTACCGTGTTAAGACCTGATTGTAACGCTTTCCTGCCAAGACATCAGGCACCAATGCCTGCGCAGTATGGTTGAAAAAATGGATCCAATCCCACTCCCGTGCTGGTATCTCACCCCTCGATAGACTGTGAAAGGCCTTCGGGTCATTCTATCACAGTGCGACGAAAGTGAAGCTTCACTGTTAAGCTTCCGTCACCGAATGGAAAACTTTTCCCCTCAATCATTCTTATATATATTGAGATACTGGTTAGTAGGTTAGTTGCGATATTGACATAATGAGGCTTGTCTATGTGATGCTTAACCTCCTTCCTCTATGATTGGGAATGTGGGCGAAGCGCAGCAGGCGCACCTGGGTATCCCCAACAAACTGATGTTCCATGATATTGCTATAAGTATAGCAAATGTCCGGGTGGGGCGGGGTGGGGGTAGCCATCGTTCAATTTCTCCAATTTCAGCTGATACATTAAGCTGCACAAGTGATGTTGTGATTCTTGAAAAGTATCTCTTTGGATGGGTGCCCCATATCTGCCCTCAGTTATAATTTTGAACAGCCCTTTATCTTTAATATTTCTGTTAGCCTCTGATTTTAGAGTCAGAGTATGTGCCAGTGTGTCTTTGCTTACGATTTCGTACACTAAATCAGTCGTAAGATTTTATCTTTTCAAACTACCATTTAAGTCTCTCACAACATCCTCGGCTGCGCCATAATGACCCAGTCCTAGGGCTACTACTGTAGTGTAGAACTGTGCCTCCCCACTCCGGGCGGCTCACATTGTATCGTCCCGAGTTACCCCAGCCTTTTCACACTCATCACGGTTTCTAAGAACCGTAAGAACGGATTCTTTATTATCAATGCTTAAAAACTTGGTGGCCAACTGAATTTCGCATATTCCTACCTCATATGATTCAAGGCCCAATTCAATGGGTCCATGGAGTTCTGTTACAAAGGTGGCCAGGGTGTTGCCAGGATGTACAGACAGAGAAGAAGAGGACGGGAGTAGGGCATAGTTCTGATTAATCAGTTAATCACTGTTTCGAATTTAATCATTAATTAATCAAAATACATTTTACAAAATGATGGGAAATTATTAATTTTCCTCGTAATTTCAGCAGCATTTTACCTTAAATTTTGTAATGTATCATTTGAATTTGGCACCTTTTTGCATGTATAAACTGTCTAATCTGCCCATGCCTGATTTCTTGATCCTATCTCTAATTGTACCATACGAAAGAGTAAATCGAGTGGAACAACTTCATATATTTTCGTCCCTGAATATATATATATATATATATAAAAAACAAAAGTCTCAGCTGATTCAGGAAACGAGTTGAGAAATAAATGTTAACAAGTAAAAAGTGGAGCTTTTCAGTTATAAGGAGTTTCTCAGTTATAATCCATTCATAAGTTTTATTAGGTTTATAACAAATTTCAGGAATAACATTCCTTAATAGCAGAATACTACTGAACAAGGATAAAGGAACACAAGATGGCGTCCTCCACAAGTAATGTAAACAATGACAAAGGAGAAATTCATAATGTCAACCGGACTGGTGCACAAAAGAAAAATATCAATAAATGTGGAAAATGCGAGCTAACAGTTAAAGAGAATGATAAAGCATTAGAATGTGAGATATGTAACTGCTGGTTTCACATCAAGTGCGAGAATATTCCTGGTCAGGTCTATAAGTTTATGATGGAAGAAGAGGCAGGACACCAGCTACATTGGAACTGCAGTTTTTGCAAAAGAGGGTGTGACAAAATATTTAAATACCTAAAGAAAATAGAAGTGCAACATTTGGATTTAGACACAAGACAGAGAGCTATGGGGTAGGGAATCTCAGCTTTACATACGGCTTTAGGGGAGGAAATACTAGCAGTGAAAGAAACTGTTAAGGAAGAAATGGAAAGTAAGAGAAAAATAGAAAAGAGATTGAATTCCCTGGAGGCTAAGTTCCCCGCATTAGTAACTAAGGAAGACGAAATAAATGTTGAGAAATTTAATCAAGGTGAACTAGTTACAAAAACTACCTTGGAAATTCAAGGAAGACTTGATAGGAAGAACAATGTCATCATATTCAATGCCAGGGAAATTCAGTCAAGTTTTAGATCTGAAGTTGTCAGGATAATACAAATTTTCTTAAGGGTATTGGTGTAGAAATTGGCGAGGAAGTCAAGGATTCAGATATTGTTAAAATTACAAGAATAGGTGAGAAAGGAAAGAAGAGGAGGCAAAGGAGAGACTGATGAAGAACATCTACAAGATAAGCAGTAGCCAAAATGAAGCAATGAAAGCAGTTAGAGTGCAACACGATATGTCAAAAGATGAGAGAGAAAATGATAGAAAACTAAGAGAAGAGGCAAAGAAAAAGAACTCAGAAGACTCAAAAAACTTGTATGTGGTTCGCAGATTCCCATGGGAGAGGAATATTGTTACACTGAGGTACGTGAGGAAGAGTGAATCAGGGGAACCAAATCAGTCAGTAAACATAGGTGATGTAAATAGTTATGTACGTAATATAAATACATTGGATGTTTTGTTTAGCAATGTTCATGTTTTGACTGTTGATAAGATACTGTACAAGAGTTAAAAGTTGTGATATCAGAAAAGAATCCAGATATTATATCGCTCGCGGAAGTAAATCCTAAACATTCAATATACGAAAGATACTCATCTGAATTTAAAATAGAAGGATATGAAGTCGCTGAAAATAGAGCCAGCAGAGGCATGTTGATGTACATTAGAAATGGAGTGAAATATACATCAGTAACTTAGTAACTTGAGATGTGATCAGTCTTTCCTTCAGATGTGATCAGTCTTTCCTTCAGATGTGATCAGTCTTTTGAGATGTGATCAGTCTTTCCTTGTGAACAGACGTGTTTTATCGAGTGTCCAGTGTTACCATTTGAATAAGTGGTTTTCGTTGAAGTGTTTAAAAAAAAATAGTGTTTGGTGCATTCATAACTAAATTACTTCGTGTTACTAATCATTCATTAACGAATATATTTCATTTATTGACTTTATTCATTACTATATTATTTGATTAAACCAAGGCTAGTGCACGTGGCTTGCCTTGTTTGTTTCCCGAATCTATTACTAACCGAGGTTTCATAACGTTGAAATTCCCTTGGTTTGCCTTTTTTTTTTCAAATCTATCAGAAAACGTGCTTTCATAAGGTTCATTTTCCTTCCTTCAGGGGATCAAGTAGAGTGTGGTCACCCACCGTGGGAAAAAGGAAAAACGGAAAGAAAACAGTCGGTCGAATAGCGGACAGATAAGTTTTAGTAATACTTTTTCATTTACAGAGCTTTCGTCGGTAGCTTAATTATATATTCATTTAGTATAAATTTGTGTTACAAGAACCTGTTTCTGCGTTTCAGGAACATTTGTGCAGGTTTGCGCAGGTGACGGCGCAATAAGCACGCGGTAGACTTACGTTGTAATTTATTAATTACCAAACGCTCGTTTTTTGTTTTTTGTTTTTTAACTAATTAAGAGCATGGCACCTCCGTCAAGTACTTGCAGTCGCTGTGAAGGGAAATTTTCCGCTTACGCGTTTACAATGGCCAATAATAATGAACAGTTAGTTTGCAGGTGGTGCTCAAGCATGGAAATCCTGAGGAACGAGTTAGAACGTGAGAGGGAGGCCAGAGTGAGGCTTGAAGAAAACGTGATGCTCCTGACGGTAAAATTAGAATCCCTTGAGACTCCAGTTACGACCCCTCCTGCCTCAGTTTCTGCTAATAATATAAATAGTACTAATAGCCCTCTCTCTTCCCCTGGTTCCCAACCCTTCGTTCGAGTGCGTAATGGAGCCCCATTGAGAAAACCTAAGACTTGTCTACCAGTAATAACAAACAATAAGTTTTCTGTTTTAGGTTTCGAAGATGGTGATGAACCGGAAATACGACTCGTTGGCGATTCCATTGTTCGAGGGCAGCTCGAGGAATTCTGTGGGAGAAACCCTCGTCGTAGGCGCCGTTACTGCTACACTGGTGCAAAGGTGGAGGATATAACTAATAGTGTTGACCATTTTACAGACGGTACCTCTGAGGACACAACGTATGTTATTCATGTCGGTACTAATAACGTTTCAAATTCTAGATCGGAAGAACTGCTGGCGAAGTACAGGGACTTACAAGAGCGACTAAAGGAAAAAACTAATAAGATTGTTTTAACAGGGACACTTCCTCGACTTATCCAACGTAGCAATTTCTACAGCAAGGCGACCTATATCAACAATAACCTAAAGTCTCTTTGCCAACAGGAAGGAGTGCATTTTGTGAATTTTTGGAACAGTTTCTACGGCAGGAGGGACTTGTTCCTCGGAGATGGACTTCATCTTAATGACGTTGGAGCTGCGCGTTTAGGAAGACTATTTCATAATACTGTCTTCTTTTCAGGCTGCCGTAACTCGAACGGTCCCAGCGTAATTTCCACAAATTTCCCTGCGCTCGCGAAGGTGTCGCAATTACAAACAATTTGAAGGTTCTATCCTTAAATGCTCGTAGCCTACGAAATAAAATAAACGAATTTTTTTCTTTAATTGCTTGTAAAGACTATGATTTAATTGCGATAAATGAATCGTGGCTTAGCACTGAAACACGTGACTTTGTAGGGGAGTATCAAATTAGAGGTTATAGACTTTTTGTTAAAAACAGAATAGGTAGGCGAGGAGGCGGTGTTATGTTGTATATCAAAGATAATATTGCGAACGTTATAGAAGTAAAGCACACAATTCCAGAACCGATAGATTCGACTATAGCAGAACTTAAATTGAACGATTTCAAACTTGTTGTTGCGGTTATATATAGGCCCCCTAATCAAACAGCTGATACGGACGAAGCGTTATATCGTGAACTAAAGAGAATAATAGGTAGTGAGCAGGCTTTAGTTATGGGTGACTTTAATTGCGCCAACGTGAATTACGATACAATGCAGGGAGACGCGGAAGGTAATCGTTTAGTTAATTTTCTCGAGGATAGCTTTCTTATTCAAAAGGTTGGGGAACCTACGAGGTTGGACAGTATTTTAGATTTAGTAATAACTACGGATGATAGGCTAATCACTGATCTTCAAGTAATAGAACCGTTAAGCAATAGCGATCACAATATGGTAGAGTTTGTCCTCTCAGTAAGTCACTCGAAACCAGCTAACTCGACTAAAATTCCTAACTTCCAGCACGCAGACTTTTGTAAATTTCGAAATAAATTGTCACACGTCAATTGGGAAAACGTAATGGGGATCTCCAACGCAAAACTAATGTGGGAATCGTTTGAAACAGTATTTAGGACTATAAATGAGGAATGTGTACCGTACAAAATTAAGCGTGCGAAAGTAAACAACAAGCCCTTGTGGTTTACTTCTAGAGTAGGAGACATTATAAAGAGTAGGATAGGGCTTATAGGCTACATAAGTGCGATAAAGACAATTTGTGGTTACGAAACAACTACATATCTCTAAGGCGTGAAGCGAAAAGTGTAATAAAAAAGTCCAAGCGCGAATTTGAAATCTCCATAGCTCGTGACGGTAAAGAAAACCCCAAGCGATTCTTTCAATACGTCAACAATAGAAATCCAGTAAAAAGTGTCTTGGGGCCGTTGAAAAATGTTAACGGAGATCTAGTTTCTGAAAACAAGGAAATGGCTACCTTGTTAAACGAATTTTTTACGTCAGTTTTTACTATAGAAGATGTAACGAATATCCCTACGGTCATAGACATAATACCTTTTGATAATGGTAATATTTTGGATAATATTGTGGTTAGTGAAGGGAGGTAATGCGTTATATTGATAAAATGAAAATGCGTAAATCACCGGGCCGGATTCCATATATCCCATACAACTAAAAGAATTAAAAGATAGCATTGTTGTGCCGCTAACAAAGATTTTTAATGCGTCTATTTCTGAGGGGTGCGTACCAGATAATTTCAAGTTAGCAAACGTAACACCTATCTTTAAGAAAGGCGATAAAGGTGCGGCGGGAAATTATAGGCCAATCAGTTTAACGTCTGTTGTAGGTAAGCTACTGGAATCAATAATTAGGGATCGTATAGTCGAACACTTAGAATTGCATAACTTAGAAATACGCAGCACGGTTTTAGGCGAAACAAATCTTGCTTAACTAATCTTTTAGAATTTTTTCAAAGCGTGGTTGACGTTTACGATAGTCATCGGGCGGTTGATGTAGTGTATTTAGATTTTCAAAAAGCGTTTGACACCGTACCGCACAAAAGACTCATTGAAAAAACTAAGGCTCATGGAATCAGGGGTGTAGTAATAAATTGGATAGAAGAGTGGTTGCGAGGTAGGAAACAGAGGGTGGTCGTTGATGGAGCGGAGTCGTGTTGGGCTAATGTAGCGAGTGGCGTTCCTCAGGGTTCTGTATTGGGCCCCTTGCTTTTTCTTATATATATTAACGATTTAGATGTCGGCCTAGTCAGTACAGTTTCAAAGTTTGCGGATGACACGAAGCTGGGTGGTAGGGCGATTAATGACGAAGATAGAGGTAAAATCCAGGAAGATCTGAATAAAATCGTTGATTGGTCAGTCACATGGCAAATGAGATTTAACGTCGATAAGTGCAAAATTTTACATATAGGTTCGCGTAACGGTAATTTTGCGTATAGTATGTCAGGGGAAGGAGTTAACAAGCGTAGAGCAGGAAAAAGATTTAGGAGTTATAGTCACTGGTGATTTAAAAGTAGCGAAACAAAGTACAGCAGCGGTCAATAAAGCGAACAAAGTGTTAGGTTTTATAGCTCGGAATTTTGAGTACAAATCGCGCGATATTATAGTTCCTCTTTATAAATCATTAGTTAGACCCCATTTGGAGTACGCGATCCAATTTTGGAATCCGCATATGCGAAAAGATATAGACAAACTCGAAAGAGTTCAAAGACGAGCAACTAAGATGATTCCGTCGCTTAGGTCAAAGTCGTACGAGGATAGGCTTAAGGAGTTAAAATTGACTACACTCGAGACTAGAAGGCTAAGGGGTGATCTAATCCAGGTTTTCAAAATTATGAATGGGTTCGATAACGTAGATAGAGATAGCTTTTTCGAAATATCTCAATATAATAGGACTAGAAATAACGGGTGTAAGTTGACAAGTAGAAGGTTCGAGACAGCAGTTGCCAAAAACTTTTTTACGCATAGAATAGTAAATAGCTGGAATAGTTTGCCGGTAGAAGTAATTAGTAGCACGTCTATAAACATGTTTAAAAATCGATTAGACGCATATGTTGATAGATTGGGTATAGTTTAAGGTAGTAAAATTAAGGCTTTGTGGTTCGGAACCCACGTAAAATTGTAGGTCCCCTCCGCCACCACGGAGGACATGCACAATACACAATTACGAACAGTTAGGTAGACCAGCCATGAGTGGATCCTAGGGTCTTTGTTGGTCTGAACATTATAACATTATAACATTATAACTGTGGCTTTGAAGAATACATGTGTATTAGATTAAAAAGTACGTCAGATGAAGATATTACCATATGTAGTGTGTATATAGGAGCCCGTTCAAGGAGATAATAGCGTTCGAGAAACTTCTGGATACACACTGGAGTGCACAGGACCTATTATACGACCACACGACAAAATCCAGAGCTCGATCTACAGGCTGAGAAGCCTCTTCTAGAATCATTTCTACGATATTCTACAATATTCTAAAGCAAACTAAATGTTTGAGTAAAATGTTTTCTTCGGTCTTATCTCACGCAACAGAAACAATAAAGCTCTTTCTTACTCTTTTCAGAAGTATTTAATTTGTAATCATTTTTAATCATTTAATCATTGAATAGAGAAAATTTCATCATTCATCACTTTCCTAAAAATGATTAATTAACCATGCCCTAGACGGGAGTGTGACGTAGAAGTGGATAGGCGCCATGTTGTATATTATTTAAGCTTCATTGTTGCATCAGCTTTTATATAGGTGCTGAAGCTTTCTGGGTACCCTACCCATTTCACCAGGTACATTTTTCTCTTTCCTGAACCTTTACTGCCAAAATGTTTTTCAATTTTAAACATTTTTTCCTAAATTAAATGCCACTTTCTGCAGTTCCTCGCTGTAAAAGCCCCTTGCAATTTCTTCCCCATTCAAATCTTCAACGTAATACAGCATTATCTCGTCTTTAGGTCTCATAGCCCTAACTTTAAAAATCTCACGTTTCCAACTTCGCTCAAATCCCTTTGCAAATTTATTACCCGAACACGACAGTCTTAAATAATCAATGATTTTCAAACGCCTACAGCGTGGTGGCATTCTACGAATATCTTTTCTCACCTCACGTTCTGTGTGCGTACCTCTTTCTAAAATTTCGTTAGGTGTTGTACCAATCGTTCGGTGTTGTGAACGGTTGTAGGATGAGGCCAGCTAATCCAGAATGTCTATATATCTGTGTGTTTTTTTGTGTGAAATAGCGATGAATACGGTCCTTTATGGTACGTTGAACTCTTTCAGCTAAAGATGCCTTATGTATAGAATTGCTATGTAATAATGATATTAAACTGTGTCAACATGTTCTGAAAAGCTCGGTCTATAAATTATTTCCCCATGTCCATACAAAAATAGCCAGGAATCCTGTTTCCTTTCAACATCAGCGTTTTGTTGGCTTCAGGAACTGTTTCAGGCGACTTATTTTTCAGGGGAATTAGCCACAAATATCTGGAGAATACATCTATTATGAATAGGATGTAGCGGTAGCCGCCATTATACACCAAATATCTCTGCATGTCTGTTAAATCCGCCTGCCAAACAGAATCGATCGAGGCTGCTGTTGTCTTGGCTGTTTTAAATCTTTTTCTCACCGGCTTATGAAGTGTATAAGCATCCTACTCCCGCAAAAACCTCTCATCTTTTTTCCCTACACCCTCTTTATAAATGCCTCTATACAGTCTATTAACGCCGCCGTAGGAGGTTGGGCTAGAAATGTCATAATAACGTTTTCTTAATATGTTAGCCATTTGCGTATTTTAGAGGCGCGCAGGTAGGGTTGGTCTTTGTTGTATAGTCTCTTCTTTCTCATCTTCAGAGATGCTACCGTTGGGGGAGAAGGCGTGTTCAGATGTGGTATATGCGAGGCTTGTCCCAAGTCTTTTAACCTGTTCAGATTACCTATCAATGTTTTTGGGACATTTATTTGCTGTAGTCTTGCTTTAATATGTTTCCATCCTGCTGGTGAGGGTCTATCCCACTTTCTCACCAAGTCATGGACGATGTCAATGATGTTCGAACCCTGTACCTTTCTTCCTTCAACAACAACCTCGCCTGTATCGGTCCACTGTATAATGGGATCCTCACTCAATAGATTGTAAAGACTTAAACCTTTATTCCTCAATGTATATGGGAGACTGCTTTTTAATAAGTGCTCGATATGTTGTGGGGCCGCTCCGTTGCTCTTTGACTGTTCGCCCCTGGAATCGACCCCAGGTCCTATGCCTCCATGCTCAACGTTGTCTGCGCTGTGCCTAATAACTACGGGGACCTCTGTCAGATTCTTATAATTTTCGTACTCATGAAGAAATTTCTACAGAGCTTCTTGGCATAAGATTATTTTCTCATCAGAAGACTTTTCACTGTTTAATAGATCTAACAATTCGCTTTCTATTCTTTTAAGCCTGCTTTTATGGGGTTCTAGAACCGTATCTGGACACTCTGAGCTTTGTAGTGAAGCATATACCTCGTGTGGAATCACGACTACTTTCTTCATTATATTAAACTAGTCAGTAAAGGCCCCAAAATTGAAAATAAAATGGGCAGGAATGAACCCCCTCTTTATACAATAATTCGTTTTTTCTTCCCCACAGTTTGACTTTTACGAGCGTGCGCATATTATGTTCTTGGGATGATCGTCGTAGGGCTGTGTATGTTTTTAAAAGCAGTGTGAGAGACCGTACAAGACCTCTACTTATTGTAGGGCTGTCAGAAACAACGTATCTCCCCATCCGCAATATAAGGGACCTTTTCGCTAGTTATGATAAAAGTCGAAAATATGGAAAGCATCATGATTTGTGTAAGGGATGTCTTGAGTTTGTGGATGATATAGTGAAACACTGTAAGGATTACTACATGGTATGTGAGCAGTGTAAAAGCCCCAAATGTGAAAGTCGTGTAGTTGAAGCCGAGAAGAGGAACTGTAATGTGTATAGACGCACATTTTTCAATAATAACTGCTTTGAACTTCATAAGTCAATTGGCACTTGCAGGAAAATGAGAATCTGTGAATGTGGTATGTTTCATATGATGGATAATTGGAGGAAATTCAAACATAACTGTGATAAAAGTCACTGTTCTACATGCCACGAGAAATATAAGGCAGATGGTATAAAACATGTATGTTATATGAAAGATGCTAAGCCTAAAAATAAACCCTGTATAACTGTATACTACGATATAGAAACATATACGGAAGCTGAAACCAAAGAGGTTATCCCACATCTACTTGTAAGCCAGACTATCTGCGATGAGTGCATGGAAGTCGAGTGTGATCAGTGTCGCAAATGTGGTAAACGAACAAACGTTTTTAAAACGAGCGCACACGACAACCCCGTGAAACTCTCTGTGTCCTGTATTGTCAAGTTAGCGGACAAGTTAAAAAAAATGACTGTGTATATTCTTGCCCATAACGGCGCAAAATTTAACACACAATTCCTTTATAAGGAACTGCTTGAACACGAATCATCGGAGATATTTACAGGCGATCCCTTGAAAAGAGGAAACAAACTTATACAGATGCAAATAAGAGGCAATGTTCAGTTTAAAGATACTTTATTATTCACACCTTGTAAATTAGCCAAGCTACACAAGGTGATGGGCGTAGCCGCCGAAGTTTCAAAAGGGTATTTCCCTTACACTTTCCTCACTAGCGACACTTTAAATTACGTAGGCCTACCACCCCCAAACATCAATTTAACTATGTCAACATGAGTGAAAGTGAGCCTGAAGATTTTGACTGCTACTACAACAGTTTTAATGAAGATATTCCTTACAATATAGCGGATGAATGTGAGCGTTACTGCGTGAATGATGTGCACGTGCTTAGAGTATGTTTCCAGGCCTTTAGAAGGATGTATATAGACCGGTTCAACTGCGACCCACTACAAGCCGCAACCACGATCGCCTCATTGTGCTTCACGGTGTTCAAGAACAACTTCATGCCTAAAGATACACTAACCGACATTCATAGAAACAACCCACACAGTTATGGGCATAAGGCTATTTACTGGCTGATACGCCTAGAGCAATAGACCGGTGTATACATAAAACATGCCCGCAACACGGGGGAAGTGCCCATTAAGGTCAATGGTCGTGCTTTATGGGTCGATAATCTAAGCGAAAACCGTGACATTGGTGAGAAGAACGCGTACTCCCTTAACGGGTGCTGGTGGCATGGATACCCACGTCCTGAGTGTAGAATCGTAGGAGATATCCATGGTAGATCTCATGCCGATAATGTTGCATGGACTCGGACCCACGATCAGCTTATAAGCTCCCAGTTCACTCACAAGGTCTTGTGGGAGCACGAATATGATGCACGGATGGAGGCAGATGGGCAGTACCGCGAAGAAATAAACACCATCAAACGTTCAATGGTGTTGGATCCTCTCAAATGCGGCGATAGCTTGTTCGGTGGACGTACAAACCCCTTCAAACTATACTTTCCATCTGCGGAGGGCGTGAAACTCCATTACTACGACTTCTGTTCTTTATACCCATACGTGATGAAAAACAATCCGTACCCCGTAGGAGCACCTGAAAAGTTGGTGGGACCCTCCCTGCCCACTATCGAAGAGTTTTCAGCTAATTTGAACGAGAACTATTTCGGCCTTTCTTTCGTAGATGTGCTACCCCTCGCGACTTTAGATGCCGATCTTACCCGTCGTTATAGCCCACAAACTAATGTTTCCCCTGTGCGTGAAGTGCGCAGAGAACAATGGGGCCTGTAATCACACATTCAACCAGCGGAAGATCAGAGGCGTATATACAAGTCCTGAGCTGTCCCTAGCCGTTCACCACGGTTACAGAATATTGAAGATATATGAGGTGTGGAGGTCAGAAGCTCCCCAACTTTTTCACGCCATATATCAGGTCATCCCATAAGTAATGTCGTTTTTTACGATAGATTAAGTTTAAACTAGTCCTACTCCATTTAAGCATAAATTTTCCGAAGGTTATATCTAAGAGGAGATCTATCGTGTTTAATTACATACTTTACAGACCTTGATCAGTGAAGACGTGTGTTTTGCTTTATGTGAACCCCTCATAAACATGGCGGTATCAGAAGAGCATATCAGGCATATAATGCTTTACGAGTTCAAAAAAGGGAATAGTGCTACTGAAGCAACGAGAAACATTCAGGACGTTTATGGCAACGATATTCTGCATGTGAGGAAATGTCAAAGATGGTTTCAAAAGTTTAGGAATGGTGACTGCTGTTTGACAGATGCAGCACGCTCTGGACGCCCTGCTGAGTTTGATGATGACCTGCTGTTAGCCGCACTTGAAGAAGACTGTTCAACAACTGTCGAAGAATTGGCCCAGAAATTCAATTCATCCCCGTCCACCATCCATCGACATTTGCAACAACTCGGAAAGTGCCTAAGTTAGGAAAATGGGTGCCACATGAATTGTCGGTCGACAATCTGAGGGTGCGGGTAAACATTAGCACAGCTCTTCATTCCCGTGAACTCCAAGATCCGTTTTTGCACCGTTTAGTGACTGGTGATGAAAAGTGGATATTGTACCAGAATGTTAAGCGCCGTCGACAGTGGGTTTGTGTCGGAGAACTAGCGACACCACAGCCGAAACAAAATCTTCACCCTCGGAAGGTGTTGCTTAGTGTTTGGTGGGATAAAGGTGGTGTAATACACTTTGAAACCTTACCACACAACCAAACAATCACCGCTCAAGTCTACTGTCAACAACTGGATCGATTGAACACTGCACTAAAAGAAAAGAGACCTTCTTTGGTTAATCGGAAAGGAATCGTGTTCCACCACGACAACGCACGTCCTCATACTGCTCGGATCACTTCTGCAAAAATTGAGGAGCTTGGGTAGGAGAAACTTCCACATCCTCCATATTCTCCAGACCTTGCGCCTTCAGATTATCATCTCTTCAGGAGTCTGCAAAACTATCTTGACGAGAAACAGTATACTTCTTTAGATGACCTGCACACCAGTCTTTGTACGTTTTTTGCCTCAAAACCGCCTGAATTTTATAAACATGGCATTGAAAAGCTTGTAGGACGTTGGCAGTGTCATTGATTCCGATGGAAAATATATACTAGATTAAAAAGTTTCAGTTGAGTTTTGTTTTGTCCTTCAAATTCCGATTTAAAAACATTACTTATGGGATGACCTGATATAAACACTTTTTTGAAGGATAAGGTAGAAGTATCAGGGTACCCGCGAGAAGTTGAGACCGAAAATGAAAAATCGGCGTATATTCAGCGCGCTACCGTGATCGTGAAGGGATACAACTTGAACGGGCCCAAATTGTAAAGAAACCTGGCAAACGCTTTAGTGCAAAGTTGTGCCTAAATAGTCTTTGGGGGAATTTTGCTCAGAATCCAGAGAAGGGGAACGTCCATCTAGTCCAAAGTTATAACGAGGTATGGGATTATGCCAACGCTCCCGATAGAGGTCATGGAGATCGTGAATGTGGGCAATACGTACATAATAAAGTACAACAGAACCGAACTGGCTACAGATACATCACGTTACAAAAATACTTCTAGCTAGTTTTACCACAGCGTACGATCGCATCAAACTTTGGGGTCTACTGTATTCTCATGGGCGGAGAGTTCTGTATGCAGGCCACCTATTGGAGAGTTGACTGATGAGATCAAGGACGAGTACGAAGATAGTGCCTACGCTGATTCTTTTGTCTCAACAGGTCCAAAAACTTACGGGGCACGGGTGATGGTGGCGGTGGCGGATCGTTAACTTTGATTCACTGAAGGAGCTAGTGAGCTTAGAAGATGAGGGTGACCAACCACCCCAAAAGTGTAGGGACTCACAATTTTCGGGCACAGAAACTGGGGAGCGTGAAGGAACTTAAGGGGATGAAAGTGTGTCGTTACACATATAGGAAACGTTACCAGGTGCCTGGCACCTACGATACTGTTCCGTTTGAATACCGCGAGGCGTGAATATTGCTGTCATGTTAGCGTGTATTTACTTGTTGACGATGTGTTTATTTATTTTTATATTTAAAATAAATCGTTTGGGGTCTACTGTATTCTCATGGGCGGAGAGTTCTGTACGCAGGCCACCTATTGGAGAGTTGACTGATGAGATCAAGGACGAGTACGAAGATAGTGCCTACGCTGATTCTTTTGTCTCAACAAATCCAAAAACTTACGGGGCACGGGTGATGGTGGCGGTGGCGGATCGTTAACTTTGATTCACTGAAGGAGCTAGTGAGCTTAGAAGATGAGGGTGACCAACCACCCCAAAAGTGTAGGGACTCACAATTTTCGGGCACAGAAACTGGGGAGCGTGAAGGAACTTAAGGGGATGAAAGTGTGTCGTTACACATATAGGAAACGTTACCAGGTGCCTGGCACCTACGATACTGTTCCGTTTGAATACCGCGAGGCGTGAATATTGCTGTCATGTTAGCGTGTATTTACTTGTTGACGATGTGTTTATTTATTTTTATATTTAAAATAAATCGTTTCAATTAGCGTTTCATTTTCGCCTTTGTGTGTGTGTGTGTGTACAGGAAAAAGCTAAGCACCGCCCACTGTATGGCGCAACCCAATCAAAGGGGTCACGTGACTCATGCTATTAGCTGGTCATATCTCTGCCCTGCGTCCTCAGTTGATCTCCAAAAGCCATGAATCTCAGACGTGTATTTTGTAGAATTCTCGCGTAGACGGAAAAAGGTGATGGCTATCTTTGATATTACCTGCTCGACATCCATGAAGTGGTATTCGATAAAGTCTACAGATGTGGTGAACACTCAAAGAATCCCTAGTACTCCCTCCTTTGAGACTTTTAAGGCAATATTGAGCGGAGCGAAGGGTGAGGAGCAGGAGGTCCAAATACTCTAAGGGTATTCTGGCGAGAGCATTGCGGGCTTTCGTGGCTCAAACGATGTAATGGACTACGTCATAGGACTAAACTGCGTAAAGACCCACATACACCACGAAGTGGAAGAAGGATCACGTGCAGAGGAGAAGCAACGGGTATGGGTTGTGAACCTTGATGACGAATGGTGTAACAAGCGATATTATGTCATGTTACATTACACCGAGTACGCTTACCCTACGTCTGAGAATATAAATCTTGTAATTATGGATAACCTAAAATATTTTTCATTACGTTCATATATCATGATGAAGTTCGCAGTGAGGTTGTGGCTAAAAGCTTGTGCGAGTTTTTATAGAGTTTAGGGATGAGTATCGCTTGTTAAGCAAAAAGGACAGATATGGACACATGTTTTTCTCAAATAGAGCGCTTCATTGTTAATGTGTGGAGAAAATGAATGAAGATGTGTGGTTCCGATAAAACATTAAAGCCGTTATTACTTCATGTATCGGAAAAATTCTGACTGGCCAGTTTAATGGGTTACAAATATTCATATGACTCTTTCATGCTGGAACAGCCCCGTGCACGAATCACTAACTCTTGGTATGACGCGCCCGTATGACATACTCCCACACCTCCCGCCGACCCAAGCCGTGCACAGGCTGCTCATAGTCACCTCAGAGCTTGACCCGACTCGACGTCGTGCGCTCCTCACAATAGAAAACCAATATACGATGGCGCTTCCGTTGAGCGGTATCCTCAATGCCATATACGATGTGTCCGTGAAGAAGACAGTGCGTGTGTTCAGGCGTAAAGCCGGCGCTGTTAATTATGTACTTGAAACGAGTTGCAGACAATCAAACTCTGGTAAACGGAACGTAATTTATTAAGTGTTGAGGAGATGAACAGAATCTTCGCGGCAGTTGAGAAGTGGGGCGAGGACCGTTATAAAATATGCATTCTATAAAATAGCTGTAGGTGTAGGCACAAAAAGAGAGCGGATTAGTGATGCACCCTCATACGCTGTTATTTGTACGTTGTGTATAAAACGAGACCAGTCATGCATTGATATTCGGTTGATGTGGAAGAATGCATCTGACAATAACGCCCTTATCCCCACGCGAAACCGTTTCATTCTCGACAGAATGTTTGAAGTCGACGGTTTCCGCAAGCTAAAGCCTATATTAGACGCACGTGTTGCCGATATGCTTTATTTTCTCACGGTTCTTGAATACGCATACACCGCTCTGCTCGACGAGTGTCGGACTGAACAAGGCGAGAATGGATTGGAACTGGATGCATATTTAAAAGGTATAGACTCTTCGAAATATCTTCAACTTTGGTACAAAGGACTTGAGCAGTACAGGGCTGAGCTCACCTACACTGTTCACCCTGAAGAGCTATTTCTTTATATAATGGTCAGTTGTCGGCACGATTTAGAAGATTACTTCAATTGTCGATATGCGTTGTGAAGAAGAGTTCACGGTTGAAAAGCTCGGAATAGAAAGAATAAGACCTCGTTTGGAAAGGAGTTTATAAACAATGATGTTGTGATAAACGACGTCCTCTTTGTGCGTGCTTTTGAATGTATTCTATCCGTGTTTAAAGAGTGATAAATTGCCAACCAATTGGAAAGTGGGTACAAAAATAGTGTTAAACGACCTGAAAGCCCATTACATTGAATATAGTTTTCCACATACTTTGAGTGGTGAAATAATGTTCAATCGTATTTATTGTGTAGTACAAAGCAACGAGGATGTAACTGTACACTCGATCATATGCTTTAGTATTTTATTTAAGCGCAGTAGAACATAAAGCGCGTAAATTTTGATATATATATATTATTATTCATGTATTGCAATTCTTCTTCCCTATTATTTTTGAAGTTTATATATAAGTGTGTATTTTTGGTTGCGCGTACATATATTAAACGTGTATATAGGTTTCCCCTGTACTATTATTTTTTATGCTTAAAAATAAGTGTAGATGCGCGTACACATATTAAACGTGTATATAGATTTCTACTGTACTATTATTATTTATGATGGTATATAAATACTGTGTATATATATTATATATATATATATATATATATATATATATATATATATATTCCTCGCTTAAAGTGTGTATTTTTTGGTGTATATATAGTTTCCTTCTACTATTATTATTTGTGATTGTATATTTACCTCCCATATATTTCGAATAAGTGTATATTAAATAATTGATTCCATTTTAAATAACTCGTTTTGCCACTAAATAAACAAAATGTCAGAGTTGTGTTTTATTATGCAAAGTATATATAAATGATATTATTTCATTATTCTACGCCAAAATTAACGGCACTACAAAAGTTATATATATTTGCATTGCCTTCTAAGCCGACTGGGGCTGTCAAGAACTTCATGATACTGAGAACATCTCCTCTCTATTTATATATACAAATTAAATAAATAGCGCAATCTGGTAACTATTGGCTGGTTGTTTACCATCTAAAAAGACTGCCTGTCAGATGATTACGCCGTACGACTGGCTATGGCATGGATGTCTTCTAAGCCTTGTTGGCTGCGATGCTGAAGATCTCATTATGCGTTGCTCCATGGCTACGAACGGATGGAACTTCTCTCTCTCTTTCTGCTGTTTACACACACTCACACACATATACATACAAATTAAATAGATAGCGCAATCTGGCAACTATTCTTATGGATTGCCTCGGATATATATATATATATATATATATATATATATATATATATATGCGCCTCGGTGGTGTAGTGGTTAGCGTCGCTGACTACGAATCCATCGGCCCCGGGTTCGAGACCCGACGGCAGCCGGCGCGCAGCAAAACCCAGCTGTTCATCCTTCCACACAATAAAGAAAGTGGTTGGTAGATAAATGGGTACCCTAGGTGGCCTAGTGGTTAAGACGCTGGGCTGCTGAAGGGGCATGCAACTTGGGGCTAAACCCCCTCTCCTTTGCTTGCATACCCACTGCCCCATGGTTGCCAATCCCCCTCCCTCTTGCAACATTTGATCAACATTGCAATTGATTTGTACTCTACCATTTTGCGGTCATACTACTGAGCTTCTACAAGAGAAAAGCGAACATCATCCTAATATTATAGAAGAGTTTAGTCTTACCTATAATTGAGTTTTGCTCAGTACTCGCAAGCCCATACAGAAAATGAAACATTGGAAATATCGAGGCCGAGTAGCGAAACAAAGTCGATCTTCACAATGTCAACATGCATAATGTCGATACTAAAACATTAGTTTAAATTAGGTCAGGTTAGGTTAAGTTAGCCTAGTTACGTTAGGTCAGTCATTTTCATTGAAAATCTAAAATTAGTTTGAAATCTGAAATCCATATAGGCCCTACTTGCCGAGGTCGAATGTCGACATCATGAAAATTGATTTTCATCATGGAACGCGATGGATGCGTCACGAACTTTAAGAATGAAAATGAAGCCCAGTGGAATGAGAAAAGAGATAGATTCTGTATTATCCCAGTTGCGGTGGGGCTGGGGACCATGAAAACGAATACGTGGCCCTAAACTCTTCGACATGCTGCCGAAAGAAGTGAGGAACCTCCAGCACACCAGTCTGAGTAATTTGAAGAAGAAACTGGACAGGTTCTTGTGCAAAGTCCCTGACCAGGATGAGGAGAAATGAAAGCAACTCTCTCTTTCACCAAATCCTGCAAATGAAGCGGGATATTGCAGAGGGTCGACCACAGATCGATCCTGAACCGTTGTTCGAAGACATCAAGTAATATATATATATATATATATTATATTATATATATATATATATATATATATATATGGCGCCTCGGTGGTCTAGTGCAGTGGTTCCCAACCTTTTCACCACAAAGGACCCTTTATTTTTTATTTTTTTTTCCCACGGACCCCATGTTTTTGAAAGATTCCGTCTACCAAACAAACTGTTTTTATTGACTAATAGTTAACTCGTTTTCTCATTTTTCACTATCAAATAAAGGACATATAAGTGAGTATGCAATTAAAATACAGCGTATTAAAAAAGTATTAATAATTCCAGCCAAGAGCAAGGAAACTTGAAATTTTAGCCTGAGCGCCCTTATCGTGGATAAATGTACGATTTCCATTGGAGCCTCTCGAAATATTGAAAGCTCACGGACCCCCAGTACTACCTTCGCGGACCCCCAGGGGTCCGTGGACCCCAGGTTGGGAACCACTGGTCTAGTGGTTAGCGTCGCTGACTACGAATCCATCGGCCCCGGGTTCGAGACCCGACGGCAGCCGGCGTGCAGCAAAACCCAGCTGTTCATCCTTCCACACAATAAAGAAAGTGGTTGGTAGATAAATGGGTACCCTGAGTGGCCCAGTGGTTAAGACGCTGGGCTGCTGATGGGGCGTGGTTCGGATTCCACGTTAAACTGTAGTCTAAGGTGGCGTAAAAAGCTTGACCTTCGTCAGAATGAACAATTCGGACTGAAGCAAGTCAAAGGCTACCAAAGGTAATCCTAATTTATGGCCTTATAATCTTACGAACGCCATATATAGCGTTAAGATAATGCGAACAAAGCAAAGCCTATTCACGTGGGTTCCAGATGGAATGGCGATACAGCATCTGAAAATAAGATCTATATTTATTTGTTTTATTTAATTTTAAATTTAAATATTTATAAACATTCCTTTCAGTTGGTATCCGCATTTCTGAAGGCTATTCATGCGTAAATAACTTCTAAGAAAGCCATTCTTCTTTTTTCAATATTTAAATAAAGAGCATTTCCATACACGGGATTTTTGTACTCGCCATAAAAAACTTCGATTACATACGCAATAACTCAAAGGTATAGGTCCAATTGTTTACGCCACGTATGATCTTAGAGGGCCTTTGAATATCCACCCGTCTATCACTACCCTTCTCTCCCAGTCGATAAACTGACAGGTAGACAGACGGACAAACGGATGATCGCAGTGCGTAAAACAATGTTTCAGGAATGAAAACGATATTTTTGTATAAATGTTGCGTTCTTGCATCTGGTTAGTGTTGAATTCGAATTGATTTAGGATGCGTCTCGCGGGGCTCTTAGCCTTCCTTAATGCATTTCCGAAGCCCTAATAGGAATCATTTGCATGACAAAGTGTCAGTCTAAAGTGTACAAGAAGTCATAAAGGACTTTCTACATTTTTTTTTAATTCATATAACGGAAATCACTAAAAATAAGTTCACATATGAAGTGGATTGATTTATGAAGCGAAGTGTGACATATATACATGGAGGATAATCATACTTATTCTTCTACACTGTTTCTATAAGAAGTTCTCTTCTTTCTTTACAGTTAATCTATCCCTGATTTACTTTCCTTGATATTATTTTTACTCTTCATATTTATGAACTTACAGGAGTCTCTAATTAGTTTTAGTTTTTATATATATATATATATATATATATATTATATATATATATATATATATATATATATATGCTGGCACATGTACCCGTATTACAGCAATATAGTATCCATAATAAAGAAAGCAAGAAACCCTTTGATTAAATCTTATAATATTAGCCTGGGATTATTTTTGGCTGGAATGATTTTCTTTTTTTTTTGGTGTGTGGGTCTACTGAAAAGATCACCTGAACGTAAGAGTACATTCGATTTTGGGTGTCTTTTTGGTGAACAAAGAAAGCAAGACCAGTTCCTATGAACATAAGTCGAGGTATAGTAAAATAGCAATAATACAGCGTAAACAAGAGGGTCCTCTTTACTCTTGAAACTTGTCCGGCTACTTTAAATAATTATGACAGTTTCGGAAACTCGTTTAAAAGAAAACAGGTAGCAAGATTGACCCCTCATCAACAATCGACAGGGTGTCTGACGAATCAGCAGAGATGGGCAGTATCGCGATACATGTATCGGCGTTACGTATCGAGCGATACTTTTGTATCGGTAACGGTATCGCCTTAGCTACTTGATCGATGTATCGGTATCGGTATCGCTAAGGTCATTTTTCTTAAATGTATCGAAAAAAATCGATTCATCGATACACCGATACATTTATGCAAATAACTGAAAGTAATAGCAAGTAAAATTGTAAAACGTTGTATAATCCGCAAATTTTCTGAACTTCTGTTTTTTTCAAATAATCTGGTTTTAAGTTATAGTGTTGAAGGGATCTGATATTTACAGTTATATCATACATATCAATGATATCATGTTAATAATATTTTTCGCACAGCCATCCACAGAAATATTTCTCTTTCCAAAGCTATTAACTCCTTAGATGCGTAATTTTAATACAGAAGCGCGCTACGCTATGCGTAATTTTCACCCGACGCGCGCGCAATGCATGCATACAACACATCAATGTATTTACGATTATTTACAATTTCTTATGTTCCTCGTTAAAAGTTTATAACATTTAAGTTTTTCTGTGAGCTAACTTGGAAAAAATACATTTTTTCTTAACTGAATTGATCGTTTTTTACACCCAATATACAAAGTAAAAATTTATTTACATATTAGTAAGAGTTGCTCATTCTTCTAGTAATGTATCGCGATACATGTATCGGTATCGATATCGCTTTAGCCATCTATAAAGTATCGATGTATCGGTATCGCTTTAGACGATTTACGAGTATCGATGTATCGGTATCACCTTAGGGATTTTCGTATATGGATGCCCATCACTGGGAATCAGAAACTGCAAACTTGCGGAAAACAGATTTCTACTGGAGTGCATAGGTGGGTAAGGTTAATCTTACAAGTAAGAATGAAAATTATTGGAATTAGTGTGTGAAATTAAGAGTTTGATTAAAGAGTTAAAGAAAGTGTCTTGTCGAGGTATAAATGAATGATGAAATGAACTTTTGAAGTACGCTTTCAATTGGTGAATCCTCAGTATATCAATGTTTTTTTTCTCAGTTATACAGGGTATTCAAAATGAAACGCAACCCAAAAGAGAAAAGAAAAGGATTAGGTTACAATATATGCATTCGCCAATGGGTTGCGTTTCCTTTGGAACACCCTGTATTATCTCATAATTATACTGCAGTCTGCAGAGTTTATGAAGGGATTATATCGTGTCTCTTGTGAAAAATGACAGCAAAAATTACAGACCTATTGCTGACGTTTCTCAAGGGTAATGAAAAGATTTTGTTCTTTCGACTAAACCAGTGGTTCTTAACCGGGGGGGCGCGCCCCCCTAGAAACAGGAATTTCTCTAATTGTATTTGTTATTCTCTTAACGAGAGCATGGGCTAATATTGAGAAGTTATTGAGAATGTTATTTTGATTGAAGGGGGGCGTGGAGGGAAGGACCAATTCCTAGAGGGGGCATGGTAGTAAAAAGGTTAAGAACCACTGGACTAAACTGATTACACTGGTATGCATCAATTTTGCTGTCAAGGGTTTTGTAAGTGATTCTTATAGGGTTTTTCCTGCTGATTTCGAATCTGCAACCCGTTTTTCTCAATCAGCTCAGGTTATCTGGCTATGGCCTCATAAGTAAAATAGAATTTTTCGTGATTTTGTCAAAGCGGAATTGGAACAGTAACATCTATCATCACTTGTTTCACTTGTATAATATCTTTTTTTACTTTTCAGGCATATAGATAAAATATTTCATAATGAATAGCGTGTAAAAATGATCCCAATAGATTCTGCTACATATGTGGGACGGTTACCATGCCAAATAACCAGTCCCAAATCACTAAATTTGTGAAGACAATGTATAGAGCATACTTTGGAATTAAGCTAGGGGACGAGGACAAAAATTTCGCCCCTCATATGTGCTGCAAGACGTGCATTGAAAAATTGAGAAGATGGAGCAAAGGCAGAGCGAAATCTTTGCCTTTTGGAATTCCCATGATTTGGAGAGAAGGAAAGGATCACGTGACAGATTGCTATTTCTGCATGACAAACCTCCAAGGTGGGCTTATAAATTTATTTTTCTAAATATTTTGAAATCCACGTATGAAACTTGACATAATATTCACCATAATGTAATATTCACCATATATAGCATAATATTCACCATAATGGTAATCATACATTTACATATACATATTGTTATAGAAAATACATTTACACATACATATTGTTATACAAGTTACATTTACATATACAATGATTGTATATTTTCTTTCTTTTTCATTCATATTGTCCCCGAAGGGACAATATGAATGAAAAAGAAAGAAAATATACAGACTCCATCGACCTATTTCATATCTTACAGACCGCAGCCTTCCCTCACGAGCCGCCACTGTCTGAATGCTTCTTCTATTTCATATGCAAGTTTTATATCCATGTTTCTGTGTTTCTATTTTCAGGAGTTAACAAGAAGAATAAACACATTGTTGTATACCCTGACATTCCTTCTGCTATGAGACCTGTACCCCATAGTCCTGGAATTCCAATACCCGACCCCCTCAAACCCTGGACTTCGATGATTCTGATGATGAATCAATGACCAATGCCAATGACCAGTCCCAGTCGTATATACCTCAAAATACCGCTTCAAATGAGCCGAGGCCTCTCAACCAGGCCAAACTTAATGATCTTACCAGGGATTTAGGACTTTCCAAATTAGCTGCCGAGATCTTGGGCTCACGACTTCGAGAGGACAACTTGCTGGCTCCGGGAACAACATTCTCCTGGTATAGGAAACGAGAGGAAGAATTCCGCAAGTTTTTTGCAGTGCACGAAAATACCTCTTCCTTAGTGTACTGCTGCAATGTTGAGGGCTAATCGAATCCTTGGGCCTGCCATATAACGCATCAGAATGGAGGCTATTTATAGACTCGTCTAAACGAAGTTTGAAAGCAGTACTTCTCAACATTGGGAATAGGGTTGCATCAGTCCCTGTAGCACATTCCGTACAACTTACTGAGAGCTACGATAACATGAAAATTTACTGGATGCTCTCGTATACGACCAACATAACTGGAGGATCTGTGGAGATTTGAAGGTAATACTAATATCATAAGTAAACTATTGCTATTGACTATGTTGTTTTTCCAAAGGTTATTTGAGAGCGTATAAGAACACTTAACTTCCCCACAGAAGTGATACAGTCCAATGCATAGATTTTTTTATCTGATAGAACAAATTCTCTAAATTCTTTAAATATTTTCATTTTTTTTCAGATTGTGTCATTTGTATTGGGAATGCAAGGGGGATACACGAAATACCCATGTTTCCCCTGCAAATGGGATAGCCGAGCGGATGAGAAGCACTATGCACAGCGTGAATGGGCATCCAGAGAGAATTTTGAACCTGGGTCGCATAATGTCGTTTCAGTGCCCCTTGTACCACCAACAACAATTTTGCTCCCCCACTTCATATTAAGCTGGCTTGATGAAAAATTTCATCAAATCAATGAATAAGGAGGGTTCAGCATTCCGATATCTCGAGAGTAAATTTCCTCATATATCTGATGCTAGACTAAATGCTGGGGTTTTTGATGGTCCTCAAATTCGAACTTTGATCAAGGATACTCAGTTCGAAAACGCAATGACTCCAACTGAGAAGAATGCCTGGCAGGCATTCAAATCAGTTGTCACTGATTTTCTTGGCAAGCGTAGAAGTCCAGAATACGAGTCCGTTGTCGAAAACTTGATGGAAGCTTTCAAAGCTCATGGGTCGCGCATGTCCATAAAAATGCACTTTTTGTGGTCCCACTTGGACTATTTTCCTGAAAATTGCGGGGATTATAGTGAGGAACAGGTGAACGATTTCACCAAGATATCAAATAATGGAAGAGAGGTACCAGGGAAACTGGGATATCAATATGCTGGCGGACTATTGCTGGTGTTTGAAGCGAGACGTGCCCGAAGAAAACACAGACGGAAGCCAAAAAAACTTCATTCCTTCCTCAATAAACTTTTTTCCATATTCATTGTATGAATAAAAGTATTTATTCACACAATGTTTTCATTTTTCACGAGTGTTCTTATAATATTACTCGTATCTACAGTGTTTAAGCTAAAAAAATCAATAAATTTGGGGATAAAATTGGACTTATAATAAAGGGCCAATAGAGAAAAAACCTGACCTGATTGAGGAAAACCAATGTCATTTTCGAATTCAGCATGGTCGAAGTATATAATATGAGTTGAAAAAACCCTCACAGCAGACAAAACAATTTCATATGCATACCAGTGTTATACAGTATATTTATGGATATTTCGTAATCACTTATGTTTCAAAAGACTCCATTCCCCATTTATGTATTGGGGGATACTCTATAACAACGGTGGCCAAACCCCAGCTCGCGAGTCGCATGCGACTCTTGAGGTTGTTAACTGCGGCTCGCGAGACAATTTTGGTTTTTATTGTATTTATCATAAAAGACAAAATTCATAATACAAATATAATTTTTTTTCACATAAAAAATATGAAAAAAACAAGGAAAAATTGAATTGACAATAAAATGCGTCATACGTACGACAATTTCTTTTGCGTGACAGGCAGTGAGTGTTTTAAAATTGGCTTCTTAGATCAAATAGTGGCTATTTTTCTCAGCTATACAAGTCAAAGTTATACAACCCCTTAGTTGATTAAAATGACTGAGCAGACAAAGTGTAAGAAACGGAAATATGAAGAAGAAAATAGTTTTTAAACAGGAGTGGGAGAAGAACTTTGCCTTTACTGTTAAGGGTGGGAAACCTGTGTGTCTTATCTGCCACGTAGCACTCAATCACTTTAAAGCCCGTAACTTAAAGCGTCATCATGAAACTAACCATAAAAATTTTATTACGGAATTTCCTCCCAAATCAGAATTGCGGAAGACTAAGTTAACAATGTTGAAATCTAGCCTAGTTGCCCAGCAAACTGTACTTTCATCATTGTGTAAGACAGCTGACTTAACTACTGAAGCTAGTTTTGTTATGGCATGGAATATTGCTCGTGCTCAACTTCCCTACAGTAGTGGAGAATTTGTGAAGAAGAATATTGCCGATGTTAATGCAATTCTCGCTCCAGATAACACAAAGCTTCGAGAACAAATAACAAGTATTTCTATTTCCCGCCACACCACAGAGAGACGTATTTCCCAGATCAGTGCTGAAATTACACGCTCGTTGCAGAGTGATTTGAAGAATTCTGTTGCATTCAGTTTGACCCTCGATGAATCCACATATATTAAAGATAACCCTCAACTGGTGATATTTGTTGGTTATGTTACTGGTGATGGAAATGTGAAAGAAGAACTCTTGGATTTAATGACCCTAAGAGAAACCACCAGAGGAGTTGACATAAAGAACGCACTTGACGAGGCATTATCACATGCTCAAGTACCATTGAATAAACTTGTCAGTGTTGCAACAGATGGAGCACCAGCTATGGTAGGACAAAATGTAGGCCTAGTTGGGCTCTTGACACGCGATCCAAGTATGCTGTGTGTCTCTTTATTCACTGTATCATTACCGTGGTCATTTGTAAGCAAGTACTTTGGGTATGACAATGTTATGAAATGTGTTCTAGAAAATTGTGAATTTCATCGTTCAAATGCAAAAACGCACCGAGCGTTTAGAAATTTTATGAGGAGCTGATCTTCAAGATAAGCCAGATGACCTTTCATTCTACTGTTTGTAAGGTGGTTATCAACTAGTAATCTCCTAAATAGGTTTGTTGCACTGTTGGAGCCTATCATTGATTTCTTGAAAGAAAAGGGAAAGTCATACCCACAACTAGAAGATCACGAATGTGTTCAGGATCTGATGTTTTTTACTGATGTAATACAACACCTTCAAAATCTAAATTTGGCACTTCAGGGAAAGGATAAGGTCATTTCTGACCTTACACAGACAGTTTTCAGTTTCCAGAATAAAATAAAGTTCTTCCGAAAAGGTCTAGTAACAAAAAAATTTGACCACTTTCCCCACCTGAAAAACCGAGCGAACACTTTTCTTGATATTGAAATAAAAGATAGTAAATTGGAGGAATACAAAGGTAAATTAGAAGGACTAATTGATGATTTTCAGTTCAGGTTTGATGAACTAAAGAAGCTAAAACCATGCCTCGAATTTCTTGTAAATCCTTTCCTGATTGATGTCGTCAACGATGGCTGTCCTGTTACCACACCTTTTGTTACGGAAGCTGCTTCAATACAAACAGAACTTTTGGAGCTACAGGAGGACGTGGTTTTAAGTTGATACATAAAAGTTTATCTGCAGTTGAGTTTTGGAAGCAAGTACCAGAGACAAAGTATCCTCACCTCAGGAAAACCAGTTTCCGACTTATCTCAGTTTTTGGGACAACTTATTGCTGTGAGCACTCTTCTCGGTAATGCAGTTTGTAAAGTCAAAACATCGTGCTGCCCTCACTAACGAACACGTGACTGAGCTTCTTCATACCGCCTTAACATCACATCAGCCAAACTTTAAAGCATTAACAGCCAAAATGAAGACCAAACTAAGCCTTCTACAAGCAGTAATTAAACAATTTAATAATGTGAGTATAACACTATGTATATATATATATATATATATTTTAATAATTAAATCCTTTTCAAAATATTTTACAGCTCTCGTACATCTGAAAAACGTCGTATGTGGCTCTTGGGTCCAGGAAACTTGGCCACCTCTGCCTATAATGATAATGATAAGTTTTATTGGTATTTATTATATAAATACGGGGAGAGTAATGCGACAACTTACATATTTTGTTCCTTGGCTATAAGCAACCTATAGGACAGGGTGACTCACAATATTATATTTAGAAAATTAAAAGAAAGGAGTATTCCACATTATGTTCTTCCGACAAAATAATCAGTCAGGAGAGTCAGAAACCGCTCAGACCAACCAATGCGGCTCTTTGATCTAGTAGTATAGCCGCAAAAGGGGAGAGTGCAGGAATGTTGCAGGTTATTATGTAATGTTGCAAAGGGGGGTGTGGGTTGTTGCAAAGGGGGGATGTTTGCAAAGGGGGGATGTTGCAAAGGGGGGTGGGGGAAAACTTGGAGGCGGCGTTATCCCCAAGAGAAAGAAGGAGGAGAGAAAGAGGAGAGGTGTTCACCTGGCAGGAGCCAAGTGCACACTGAGACTTCCAGCCGGGCTGGCGTTGTTTTATAGGCTCCTAATCAGCCAGTTGGCTGAGTTGCCAGATACCGCCATGTATTCCATTGTATACATTATTATCCTAATCAGCCAGTTGGCTGAGTTGTCAGGTACCTCTTTTTATTATTGCATACATTATTATTATATACGCCTAATCAGCCGAGTTGGCGTTGTTTTATAGGCTCCTAATCAGCCAGTTGGCTGAGTTGCCAGATACCATTGTATACATTATTATTATTATATACGCCTAATCAGCCAGTTGGCTGAGTTGCCAGATAGCGCCATGTATTCCATTGTATACACTATTATAGACTCCTAATCAGCCAGTTGGCTGGTTGTCAGATACCTCTTTTTTTTATTATTGCATACATTATTATTATAGACTCCTAATCAGCCAGTTGGCTTAGAAGGCTTAATATTGCCAGATACCTGTTGTATACAGAATACCGGTAGTAGAAGGCATAACAATAAACATTGCATCATTCTTTTTTATTATAAATATATAGAAATAAATATACATTTGAGGAATATGCGTATAACAGAATATATACACACAATTATGGATATATATATATATATATATATATAAAATAAAATATACATTTCATATACATTTGAGGAATATCGTATAACAAATATATACACATAATTATATATAAAATAAAATATACATTTCATCAATATGTACATAACAGAAATATACACACACAAATATGGTGATATATAAATAAAATATACATTTCATATACACTTCAATATGTACATAACAGTACAGGAGAAATCAAGCAAAATGTATATATATATATATATATATATATTATATATATATATATAAACACAAATCAATAGAAATATGTACATAATCAAAATATATATATACAATTCACTTTTTTTTCAAAATACTAAAATCGGTCTTAATCGAGTTTACAATTACATCATTATGCTCTGCATTACGCAGTCTATGCGGCTTAATAATATTTCACCGCTTAAAGTATAGGGAAACCTGTATTCGATATGAATGGCTTTCATATCGTTCAGTACTATTTTTGTTCCCACTTTACAACCGGTTGGTAAGTCATCTTTAAACATGTCTAGAATACAATCAAAAGCACGCACAAAGAGTTCATCGTTAGCTACATTATTAAACACAAGTTTATAAGAACGCTTTTCCAATCGAGGGTTTATTTCTACCGACTCGCGCTTTTCAATCGTGAACTCTTCACACAACATAACGGCAATTGAAATAATCTTCTAAATCGTTACGGCAACTGCGCGTTATATAAAGAAATAGTTCTTCAGGGTGAACGGTGTAGGTGAGCTCAGCCTTGTACCGATCAATGTGGTTTTAAAAGAGGCATAGGAGGGGGAATAGGAAGTTTTTCGGTATCCACCACATCCTCACACTTTACTGAATACCATTTCATAAACGTTGTGCAAGCGATATTAAAGGTAGCCATTTCAATATACGTCTGATCTGAATACACGTCCTGATCTCTCGGGCTTACTGCGGTCGACTGACCCGCAGGGACTCCCAGATAGTAGCATGACTCACGCAGTGGGCGAAGCTTAGAACTTTCACCTACACACACACACACACACACACACACACACACACACACACACACACACACAACACACAAAGGAGAAAGTGAAACGCTATTTGATTTATTGAGATATTCATATATTTACAAATACGATTCGAGATATTCAAGTTATATATACATATATATTTACAAATAGATACGATTATATACAAGACGTGTGAGTTAGAAGCATCATTGGTATCCAAAGGGTACGGTATCATAGGTGCCAGGTAACTGGTAACGTTTCCTATAGGTGTTACGGCACACCATCGTACCCCTAAGTTCCTTCACGCCTCCCAGCTTCTGCGCCCGAAAATTGTGGGTGCCTACAATTAGTTGGTGAGGTTCCAAACATACTAGATCCTTCAACGACTCAAAGTTAACAACCTCCCGATTCGCATGTTGAGCGTAATACCCTTTGCCTTCACGATATATTTCATTTCATCCCCTACCCTGACCCGTACCCCATAAGTCTTAGGTCCTGTTGAGATAAAAGAGTCGGCGTATGCGTCGTCCCCATACTCATCCTTGATCTCATCAGTGAGTTCGCCGAGGAACTCCCCAATAGCGGGCATGTAATCACCCTCCCTCTCTGTGAATATCACGCTATCTGTATCGGCATACAATACTCTCCGCCCAAGAGAATGCAATAGACTCCAAAGTTTTATACGGGCGTAGGCTGTTGTGAAGCTCGCCACAGGTATGTTTGTAACCCTTGAGGTATCTGTGGCAAATTCAGTGTTGTTGTACTTTATTACGTAAGTATTACCTACATTCACGATCTCCATGACCTCTTTATCGGGGGCATTGGCATAATCCCAGACATCGCTATAACTTTGTGCCAAATGAATGTTCCCTCTGCCGGTATTCTGAGCAAATTTTCCCCATAGACTGTTTAGACATAACTTTGCACTAAAGCGCTTGCCAGGATTCTTTACAATTTGGACACGATCAAGTTGTATACCTTCGCGGTCGCGGTAACGTTGAATATAGGCCGACTTTTCATCTTCGGTATCAACTCCTCGCGGATACCCTGATGCTTCAACCTTATCCTTCAAAAGGCGTTTATATATGGTGTGAAAAGTTGGGGAGCTTCTGAAACCTCCACACCTCGTGTATCTTCAGTATTCTAAACCATGGCGTACGGCTAGGGCCAGCTCAGGACTTGTATATACGCCTCTGATCTTACGCTGGTGGGGTATATGGTTACATCGCCGTTATCCTCTTCCGCGCACTTCACGCACAGGGGAAACATGAGCTTGTCGTCGATAACGACAGGTAAGATCGGCATCCATAATTGCGTGGGGGGAGTACGTCTACGAAAGAGAGCCCAAAGTAATGATCATTCAAATTTTTTGAAAATTCATTGATGGACGGCATGCTAGGTCCCACCAGTTTCTCAGGAGCGCCCACGGGGTACGGATTGCTCTTCATCACGTATGGGTATAAAGAACAGAAATCGTAGTAATGGAGCTTCACGCCCTCCGTAGGTGGGAAGTATAGTCTGAAAATTTTTGTACGTCCTCCAAAAAGCTATCACCACATTTGAGAGGATCCAGCACCATTGAACGCTTGATCGTTTTTATTTCCTCACGGTATACATCGTCTGTCTCCATCCGTGCATCATATTCATGCTCCCACAGACTTTGTGAGTGAACTGTGACCCTATAAGTTGATCGCGGGTGCGGGTCCCTGCAAGACAGTCGGCAGGAGACCTACCGTTGATATCTCCGGTGACTCCGCACTCAGGACGGGGGCATCCATGCCACCAGCATCCATTAAAGGAATACACAGTCTTCACACCAGTGACACGGTTTTCACTTAACCCATCAACCCAAAAAACACGTCCATTAATCTTAATGGGTACTTCACCCGTGTTGCGGGCGTGCTTTATGTATACACCTGTTTGTTGCTGCAGGTGTATGAGCCAGTAAATAGCCTTGTGTCCGTAACTGCGGGGTTGTTTCGGTGAATAATGGCTAAGGTGTCTTTAGGCATGAAGTTATTCTTGAACACCGTAAAACATAATGATGCGATGGTGGTTGCGACTTGCACTGGATCGCATTTGAAACGGGCTATGTACATACTTCTAAGGCCTGGAAACATACTCTAAGCACGCGCACATCATTCACGCAATAACGCTCACATTCATCAGCTATATTATAAGGGTTACTTTCATTAAAACTGTCGTAGTATCGATCAAAGTCTTCATCCATACAGTCAAAATAATGTTTGGGGGGTGGTGGGCCTACGTAGTTTAAAGTCTCGCTGGTGAGGAAAGTGTATGGGAAGTATCCTTTGGAACTTCAGCTGCTACTCCCATCACCTTGGGTAGCTTTGCTAATTTACAAGGTGTGAATAATAAAGTATCTTTAAATTGTACATTGCCTCTTATCTGCATCTGTATTAATTTGTTGCCTCTTTCAATGGATCACCTGTAAATATCTCAGAGGATTCGTGTTCAAGCAACTCCTTATAAAGGAACTGCGTGTCAAACTTTGCCCCGTTATGGGCGAGAATATACACAGTCATTTTTTTGAACTTGTCGGCTAACTTGACAATATAGGACACAAATAGTTTCACAGGACTATCGCTGACATTCGTTTTAAAAACGTTTGTCCGTTTACCGCATTTGGGGCACTCGTCACATTCGATACCCATACACTCATCACAGATGGTCTGGCTACAAGTAAATGTGGAATTACCTCTTTGGTTTCAGCGTTCGTATATGTTTCTATATCGTAGTACACAGTTATACAAGGGTTATTTTTAGGCTTAGCATCTTTCATATAACACACATGCTTTACTCCATCCGCCTTATATTCCTCCTGGCATGTAGGACAGTGAATTACGTCGCCCTTGTGCTTAAATTTTCCCAATTATCCATTGTGTGAAACATACCACATTCACAGATTCTCATTTTCCTGCACGTACCAATTGATTTATGGAGATCAAAGCAGCTATTATTGAAAATGTGCGTCTACACACATCACAGTCTCTCTTCTCAACTACACGGCTTTCACATTTGGTGCTTTTACACTGCTCACATACCATGTGACATTCTTTACAATGTCTCACTATATCAGCCGCAAACTCGAGGCACCCTTACACAAATCATGATGTCTCCCATATTTTCGACTTTTGTCATAACTCGCGTAAAGCCCCCTTATATTACGGATGGGGAGATACGTTGTCCCTGACAATCCTAAAATAAGTAGGGGTCTTGTACGATCTCTCACACAGCTTTTAAAAACATACACAGTCCGGCGGCGATCATCCAAACCAAATATAACTATGCGCACATTCATTTCCTGTTCTACCTTTCTCAGCTCTTCAGGACCCATATTACAGTCAAATTCAAGTTCACAGTCTAAGCTAGTTTACGGGCACGCTCAACGATCGTAGGCAGCCAAATTTTTTGAGTCCGTGTATTTTGTACAGTAAACATACGTGCTAAGAGTACTGCTATAAAGCCGCAACCACGATCGACGTTTATATGCCTTCGGTAAATAGTTGGAGAATTGAAGTTAAGAGTGTACGGTATGGCACTATGACCCGCAACACGGTATACATGGTCAATATTACCGTGAAGTTGTCCATATTGAAGGCTATATACTTTGGACGGCTTGCATTATACGCCCTAATATATATTCTAAATCTTCAGCAGCCAAACGCCTGACGGTACTATCACCCAATAATCGTCTACATCACCGTCATCTGACCCGAACCCAAAGGACAGACTCGTCCTGACCTCACGCTCGTCGCGATTCTGAAGAGCAAACTCTATAAATGCTGTACTGCCCTGCGTATCCCGCGCTCAACTCCATTGCTATACAGGGCTCTAGGGTCGACCCTAACTCTATACCGATTTCTAGTCAAGGCGGGGGTGGGGGCAGCGGATCGCACTAACTCGAACGTAATAACATCCTCAACAGAACGGGGGGCGGATGAATTAGTGGATATATTAGGTGCTGCTGCTGATGGGGCCCTGTTGCGTAGGAGGGTTTGGGGATCTATTATTGTAGACTTAACAGAACGGGGGCGGAATAAGGGGGAGGTGCTGCTGCTGGGGAGATTGTTGCGGTTGAGGGTTGGGGATCTGCTGCAACAGGTACGTATTTCGGCCGCTTTATACCTGATGTGGGGTTCTCATACCTCCGCTTTGGACGTGCAACCTGTATCGCTGGTTCAGGGGAGGAGATCACACTGTCGTCGAGGTCATCCGAATGATAGGGTGCTCTACCTCATCGTCGGTTCTGTGGAGAAGAAATATAAGGATCAGCACTCAAAATTTGTAATATTTTGTAAATGACCCACTTAGGGTGTGACGTGTTAGAAATGGACTCTGTAGAAAAATTCAGATTCACGAGCCCATCCACATGTATTATATCTGGACCTACAGGATGTGGTAAAACTGTGTTTATGCTTAAAATCATTAAGAAAAGGGCGAGATGTTCTCGAAAGTTGTGCATAAAGTTATATGGTGCTATTCGACGTATCAATCAGCGTTCAACGAGTACCAAGATGATATTTTGTTCCACAAAGGTGTATATGACGTTATTCGCTAAAGGGAACTGAACATACAATCATTGTAATTGACGATCTCATGTTGGAGATGGATAAAACGTTTGCCGAGACATTTACAGTATACTCCCACCATCTTAACATAAGCGTGTTCTTCATCAATCAGAATCTATTTTTCAAAATAGATACATGCGCGATGTGTCGTTAAATACGCAATATCTAGTCTTATTCGCGCAAACGTAGAGATGTGTCACAAATTGGGGTATTAGCCAATCAAATGTTCCCGAATCAGCGTAAGGAGTTTTTGGAAGTTTATAAAGAAGCTACAAGCACGCGTTACGGATATTTGCTTTGCGACCTTCATCCGCGAAACACGTTTAGAGTGCTTCTGCGAACGAATATATTTCCAAACGAGCTGAAACGGTGTATATTCCAGAATGACAAAGAGACAAAGAAATACCATGAATTAATAAAATCTATCATCGACTGCCCCGGGCAATGCAGCAGATGTTTATTAAAAATATTGATGCCGACTTTTTAAAATGCATCTGTGAAATCTGTCTTAACGTTATAAATTGCAATGTATCAATGAAAGCCCATCAGAAGGCTCGCCTACGCCGCTACAAGAACATAATACGTACACTCGCTCGTAAAAGTCAAACTGCAGCGAAGAAAAAACGAGTTATTGTGCAAACAGGAGGGTCATTTCTCCCCATCTTATTTTCAGTTTTGGGACCTTTACTGACTAGATTAATATAATGAAGAAAGTGGTAGTGATTCCCCACGAGGTGTACGCTTCAATGCAAAGAGACACGGATCTAGATCCCCGTAAAAGCAGACTTAAAAGAATGGAAAGCGAATTGTTAGCCCTATTAAACAGTGAAGAAACCCTGATGAGAAAAGAATCTTATACCAAGAAGCTTGCGAAATTTCTTCACGAGTACGAAAATTATAAGAGCCCTACGGAGATTCCTGTGGTTATTAGGCACAGCACCGATGGCGACATAGGACCTGTACCCGACGATACAGCTGATCAACCAAAAAGATTAGCCACACAACATATCGAACATGTATTAAAAAGTACCCTCCCACTTACATTGAGGAGTAAAGGCTTAAGTCTTTATAATCTATTGAATGAGGATCCCGCCATACAATGGACCGATACAGGGGAGATCATTGTGGAAGGATCAAAGGTACAGGGATCGAATATCGTAGACATTGTCCATGATCTGGTGAGAAAGTGGGATAGGCCGTCACCATCAGGATGGAAGCATATTAAAGCAAGACTACAACAAATAAATGTCCCTAAAACGTTGATAGGAAATCTGAACAGGTTAAAAGACTTGGAACACGCAACGTCTGTGGCACAATTGAAGACGCCGTCACCCCCTGCGGTAACACCTTTCAAGAGGAGAAAGAAGAGGTTAAACCAACCCTACCCACCTGCCTCTAAAATACGCAAATGGCTAACGTATTAACTAAACGTTATTATGACATTTCTGCCCCATCTTCTTACGGCGGCGTAGATAGGCTGCACGTTTACGGAGTAGGAAAAAAAGATGTTGAAAGATTTTTGAGGGAGCAGGACGCTTATACGCTTCATAAGCCTGTGAGAAAAAGGTTTAAAACAGCCAAGACAACGGCTTCCTCGATTGATTCTATTTGGCAAGCAGATTTAACAGACATGCAAAGATACTCTGTGTATAACGATGGTTACCGCTACATTCTATTCATAATAGACGTATTCTCTAGATATCTGTGGCTAGTTCCTCTGAAAAATAAATCACCTGAAACAGTTGCTAAAGCCACCAAAACGCTAATGTTATAAGAAAACAGGGTTCCTGGCTATTTTTGTACGGATATGGGGAAGGAGTTTATAGGCCGTGCTTTTCAGAATATGTTGACAGAGTTTAATATCAGCTATTACACGAGCAATTCTATACATAAGGCTTCTTTAGCTGAAAGAGTTCAGCGCACCATAAAGGAACGCATGCACCGTTATTTTACACATAAAAACACATACAGATTTCTAGACATTCTGGAACCATTGGCATCATCCTACAACCGCTCACACCATCGCACGATTGGGGCAACACCTAACGAAGTTTTAGAAAGAGGTACGCTCCCGAGAAGAGATGGACCACCACCACCACCACCACCACCACCACCACACTCTGTGCGCTTCAAAATCAATGATTATGTAAGGCTGTCGCGTTCGGGGAATAAATTCGCAAAGGGTTTTGAGCAAGGATGGACACGCGAGATTTTTAAAGTTAGGACTGTGAGACCTAAAGGTGTGATAATGATGTATTACATTGAAGATTTGAATTGGGAGGAAATCTCAGGAGGCTTTTACCGCGAGGAATTGCAGAAAGTCGCGTTTAATTTAGAAAAAAATGTGTTTAAAATTGAGAAAATTTTAGGAAGCAAAGGTTCAGGAAGGAGAAAAATGTACCTGGTGAAATGGCTAGGGTACCCAGAAAGCTTCAACACCTATATAAAAGCTGATGCAATAATGAAGCTTAAATAGTATGCAACATGGCTCCTAACCATTTCTACGTCACACTCCCGTCCTCCTCGTCCCTGTCTGTACACCCTAACAACACGCTAGCCAACTTTGTAACAGAACTCCATGGGCACATTGAATTGGGTCGTGATTCGTATGAGGTGGGGATATGCGAAATTCAGCTGGACACCGTCTTTTTAAATATTGAACATGAAGAAACCGTTTTTACGATTCTTAGAGACATTGACGAGTGTGAAAAAGCTGGGGTAGCTATGGATGAAACTATGCGCATCGCTTGGACTAAGATTGCACGGTATTACAGTACAGAAGTAAGACTAGGGCCGGGTCAATATGGTTCGGCCGAGGATGTTGTGAGAGGCTTAAACGTAAGTTTAAGAAACTCAAACCTTACGAATGATTTAGTATATGAAATCGTAAACAACCCTGCACATACACTAATCCTAAAATCAAAGACTAACAGATGTCTTAAAGAACATAGAAAGTTCAAAATTCTAACCAACGGCCGATATAGCGCAGCCTTCCAAAGAGACACATTTCACGAGACACAGTATAACTTGTCCAGATTAATGTATCAATTGAAGATGGAGAAATTGGCTGAAAGGTCCCCAGACATGTGCTATATTTACAGTAATATAGTGGAGCACCAGTTTGTTGGGGATACCCAGGCACGCCTGCTGCGCATTGCTCACATCCCCAACCATAGAGGAAGGAGTTTGAGTATTACATATGACAGACCCCATTATGTGAATGTCGCAACTAATTTAATAACCAATATCACAATATATATAAGAACGATTGAGGGCGAAAACTTCCCATTCGGTAACGGGAGCTTAACAGTGAAGCTACACTTTCGACGCACTGAGTTATAATGGATAGAAAGCCTTTCACCGTCTATCGAGGGATGCGATACCAGCGCGGTAGTGGACTTGGATCCATTTTTTCATCCATACTACGTACGGCTGTTCCTTTGCTGAAGAGGGGTGCCAGATACCTTGGAAGGAAAGCGCTACAATCAGGCCTTAACACTGCAGAAGACATATTGGCCGGGGCTAAACCTAAAGAAGCCCTAAAAAAACATTTAAAGCGTACACGGAACGAAATCATCAAAGATGCAAAGAGAAAAATGCGTGGTGGCGGGAAGAGGAGGGCCCCCGGAAGAAGGGGTCACGTGGTATTAAACGTAAAAGGCTGTCAAAAAAGAAATGCTGTAAGCGAATGAAACCTATGGTTGACCACTTTTTTGACTGATATAAGCTAAGGATATTGATCTCATGAATCATAGTTTGTTTACCACTTGTCGAGAGAGGAGTCACTCTTTCGCCATGGCACGCTTCATCCACCCATGTAGTTCACAATGCTGTAAGTCGGAGCTGTCCTTTTGAGCTCCCGCCAACCCAAGTTTCTATTGAGCACAGTGACTTTATTACAATTAACCCTTTAAACACAATTAGTTCCCCGAGTGCACCTATAGAATTCGTGATACCCAGCTCAGGTCCTTACTTTTTTGATCCAAGCTGTGTGCACATGTACGCTAAGCTACGTATAGCCCATTCTGATGGAACGGCCTGCGATGACAAATATGCTGTATACCCTGAAACAAACTTTCTGCACGCCATATTCAACCAGTGTGACGTATATTTAAATCAGACCAACATATCGGCAGGCACGGGGTACTATCATCTACGAGCCTATTTGGAAAATGTCCTCAACTTTTCCAAAGAAGCGAAGGCTACCTTTTTAAGTGCGGAGGGATATTATCAAACTAAAGATGAAAATAGTATAAAGGACAAATTTAAAAATTCTAAAAAGAAAATATACGAGTGTTTTGGACGGTTGCACACAGATTTCACTTTCCAGGAGAAGTTGCTTGTGAACGGGGTGGATATGAAAATAAAGCTCACCCGCACGAGTCCTGAGATCTGCTTAAATCTGGATGCGAATCAAGAAGAGGGCGCAAAGTCCGTTGTGGTTCACATTATGGACACATACCTCCGCGTACGGCGAGTGAAATTAAGTTCACCAAAACAACTAGAAATTGAGAAAAATTTACTAAACGCTACAGTGAAATATCCTATTAACAGAGTGCAGATCAAACTATATACGGTTCCTGCAGGGTTGGCATCGAAGCAGATAGAAAACATTGCCCTGGGAAATCTTCCTAAAAGGATATTAATCGGCATGCAGGACCACGCTTCGGTGAATGGAAAATATAAAAAGAGTGCCTTTAAATTCGAGAATTTCGGACTTAAAAATATAACTCTATACGTTAATGGCACTGCTTTGGGTGGAACAATGGGTACGGACTATTCATCAGATGCTGTGTTACCTCTTTGTGCCAGAGCCTATAGTAATCTGACCCATATTGCAGGTGATTGTGATGAGCTTGGTAATGGGGTAACGCAGGAAGAATTCATTGATCAATTTAACCTTTATCCGTTTGACATTACACCTGACTTATCTGCTAGCGTAAATACCCATTTAACACCACAGCAGAGCGGTAACATCTCAGTGCGGCTGGAATTCGCCAAGCCTATAGACGCTCCTATTAGTGTACTAGTATATCTCGAATCGCAAGCCCTAATAGAAGTATATAGATTTAGAAGCGTTATCACTGACTTTTAAAATGGATGCTAATACACTTCAGAAAGTATTGGAGCGAGTCACACGTTCCAAATTTATCGGCGTGTTTGCGAAGAATGAAACATTGAGTTTGCCAAGTACGCGAGAATGCGGTAGTCTTATTGTGAACACAGACATCATCGGTAATGAAGGGATTCACTGGATCGCTGTCTATTTTAAAAATAGACAGCGCCTGTACTATTTTGATTCACTCGGTACTCAACCCTGGAGTGACCCTATTATTGTAAAATTTCTCGCTCAGTTACATATTCCCGAAGTTGTATGGAACCCATTTCGTATGCAGGGATATTTTACTAATGTTTGCGGAATGTACTGTGTCTCATTTCTCATGCATATGTCAAATGATAAAGAATTTATAAATTTTTTAAATTTATTTGACCCGTGTCACACTCACCGAAACGATGAAATGGTATGTAGACAGATAAAAAACCGTTTTCCAATTGTACGTACTCGTTGTATATTATAATGTTTATGTTCGTATATTCGTTTATTGTACTGATTTCTTTCATTTAATAAATTTATGAAAATATATTGCGTCTTCTTATCCCAAAAAGATCGAAAAACACTTACATTATTTGACATTGTTGACTGATTAGTATATCATCCGTATTCCCTTCAAAAGAGTGTATAACTCGTGTCAAATCCTCATCGGACTTTAAAGGAAAACATATACAGACAGACAGACAGATCCCCATTATGTGAAGATATCTTTGGTTCGAGGAGTGAACATTTCGATTTTAGCATGATGGGGAAATAACATTGATTGACATTTTTGACTAGTATCTGAAATACTACAGCTCTCCATATATATATAAAATTCTAATTATGGACACATACATTTCTATGGTAGTCCCTTGCGTCGGATTGTAAGGAGCGTCACTGCAAATATCTTCTACGGTTTGCGTCGAAAATAGTTCGCCACAATCAACAGCATTGAAAAGGCTAATTGTGGTTAATGCTGCAGTATCACGTTCTTCATACAAGTCTGGGGAGACGTACAGGTCCATGGTTGATTATTCACTGATGCGAAAATAGCTACTGTTACTCCCAACTGAAAATATCCCCTTTTATATGCACATTCACCAAGCTCCGCCCAAAAGACCAGATGTCCGTCGTGATTGGCTGCCGATGTAGCTGGGTGGAGCGTGTACCAATCCGGTATAACGAGACCGGACGAGTAACATATATATAAAATCGAATTATAGGCACTTACATTTC
>JAJOZX010005916.1:192500-297751 GCA_023014485.1 Bathynomus jamesi
TTCTTCGACCCGAACCCGTTTCATTGTAGAAATAATAATAATAATAATGATAATTGATGTGCAATCGCTACACGATTAATGGGACACATGGCGCTATCTGGCAACTCAGCCAGAATAGAGGATTATAAAGATCGCGAAGTTGATGAAGAACCATTCCCCCCTCGGCTCCGGCCGAGTAAGGAGCTCTGCTTCTTCTATTTCATGCCCTTTGGTAAACCCCATAGTGGCCTCTTAGGTTAGGGAAACGAAAATAAATTGGGGAGAACTCCACTCTGTCCTTCAGGTCTCTCTCGTCTCTCTCCCTCCTTCAGCTCTCTCTCTCTCCTTCAGGCGCCTCTCTCTCTCTCTCTCCTGCATGTTTGCCTCCAGCATGTGTACTCCTGCATGTGTACATCCAGCATGTGTACATACCGCATGTGTACTCCTGCATGTGTACCTCCTGCATGTGTACTCCTGCATGTGCACCTATCCTCTCTCCTTCAGGCGTCTCTCCCTCCTACAGGCATCTCTCTCTTCTTCTTCAGGCGTCTCTCCCTCCTACAGGCGTCTCTCCCTCCTACAGGCATCTCTCTCTTCTTCAGGCGTCTTTGGCTCAGCCAACTGGCTGATTAGGATAATAATGTATACAATGGAATACATGGCGCTATCTGGCAACTCAGCCAACTGGCTGATTAGGAGCCTATAAAACAACGCCAGCCCGGTTGGAAGTCTCAGTGTGCACTTGGCTCCTGCCAGGTGAACACCTCTCCTCCTTTCTCTCCTCCTTCTTTCTCTTGGGGGATAACGCCGCCTCCAAGTTTTCCCCCCACCCCCTTTCCCCCACCCCTTTGCAACATCCCCCTTTGCAACATCCCCCTTTGCAACCCCCCCTTTGCAACAACCCCACCCCCCTTTGCAACATTACATAATAACCTGCAACATTCCTGCACTCTCCCCTTTTGCGGCTATACTACTGATCTAACTCCCGTATTGTTCTTATTATTATTACCAGCATCATCGGGATTCGACCCACCGACCACAGTGCCTTCACATTGCTTTTAGGAAAAGGGTGTTATCCACTAAGCTAGTCAGTTTCCGTAGCTCAGTGGATAACACTGTTTCTCTATCAGCGAAGAAACTGCGGTCGAGCTTTCGAACCCCGATAATGCTGGTAACTATAATAGCACAGGAGTTAGTGCAATGGGCCACATTAGTTGGCCTAAGCACTGTGCCACTCTCTGGCCCTCCCGACTGATTAATATCCATTGAGCTACGGACGCTGGCGTTCTTCTGAGAAGGCCACCAAACCTTTGCAGTTAAATGGAGTAATTTTTTCTGAGGGTTTTTTATTCTGATGCGAGTAAATCAAGGCGCTTTGTTCTCTCCTCTCTTTAATTAATGCGTATATGATGACTTAATTACGTAGTTTTACGAGGCCAAGACAGGTTCCCGTATTGATGATATAAGAATAATTAACTTAATTAGTTTATGCTGATGATATGCTAAGCCTATCAGTAAAACGGTCTGGATTGTCATACTAAAATTAATGAAAACTATACGCAGAAATATAACGTTGATTTCAGTGTCACGAAACTAAAGTTATGCGTTTCCTTACTAAAAATTCAAAACGCTTTTTCTTTTTTTTATGCAGGGAAGAGGGGGAGTTAAGGGTGAACACTCGCAAAAACGTCCCCCCCCCACCTATAAAAGGAGAAAAAGAGAGCCGAAATCAAAGTCCACAGTTTTTGAGATGCCTGCGCACTCTGCGTTTGAAAGATTGGAGGTTATAGAGAGGAGGAAAGATGGATTGAGGAAGGTTGTTCCAGAGTTGGCCGGTTGAGTAGATGAAAGATTGAGAATACTGATTAACTCAGCGCTAGAGTGTTGAGCAGGAAAGGGATGAAAATAGTAATAGTACTTGCAAACGAACGATGAATCAATTAAACAAACGCAAGCATTTCAATAAGTAGGTCATATTATCACTAGGTCCTTCAGTGACGACTCGAAACTAAGGATATAATATCGAAATCTCTCTGCTAAAACAAACCTGATGAGGAACTTCAGATTCTGTAGAAGGGAAGAAGCTGAAACTCTGGTAATCTATGCAGTTATTCAAGCTATTCACCAATTCTACCCTCTGTTATCTAAACTTTGGGTATCATGATAGGAAAATGTTTGTCTGTAGCTCCGCTTAACGTAAGTTTTGTCAATATTTTAAATATAGTTTTCCTCTTTCTGTTGAGTCTTCCATTTTCGATTTTTTTTTTAATATATGTATTTGAGGTCATCCATTTAGTACGTATATAAAAAAAATCATGCATTTTTGCTCCCTTATTCCCTTTGAATGTAACCGTACGCTAAATTCTTCAATTTCTCACCTTTGCGTTCGTACTCCGGCCTGTCTATCCCTCTTCTCCGATCCCTAATACTATATCAGGCCACTGGTCCACTCTTAGCTCGTATAATCGATACAAAATAAAAGAAATCCTCTCGCGAAATTTCATGTTTTGTACCGAAATTTATCACGAAGAAACATGGAATTTCATGACAAGACTTTCTGAACCGATTGTACCAATATAAAAGTACGAGTATAAATAGCAATCGGTGCGTATACTCCAGTGTTTAATAAAAGAGTAGTTTCGTATTAAGGAAGCGGTAAAAAGGACATTCAATTGACATTTTACGTTGCCGATAAAAATACAAATGAAACACATACACACAAAGTTAAAAATCCAGTGATTCCATTCATGAGGTGCTCAGGGCTTTGAAAATATTTGGAAATAGTGGTTTCTGACAACTGAACTCTGATGTTTATTAAAAAAAACGTTTGAATTGAGATGAATTGAGATAAAAAACATCAAGAGAGAACGCGAAGACTTGTTTGTGTTCAACTGTTGTTTGAATTTAATATTGGAAGACGCGTTAACGCTATAAATAATGTTCGTTGTTTATGAAAACAATAAGACGAATTCGGGTCAGTCACAATACAATTATAGACAATGTGATAAAATAAACTCCTCCTGCGTACGTATTCTCATAGGTTTAACCTAATCTCTCCCCATGTACGTATGCGTAAGTAAAATCGTGAACCTCCACTTCCTCCCATCCTCTCTGTGTATGTGTCATATGTATGACTATTAGCTTGTGTAAAATTTTGTTGTCATATAAATTATATTTTTTTATACAGGAAAGAGGGGCCAAGCGCGAATGCCCGCAAAAGCACCCCTTCCCCCATAGAAGAAGACGAGAGCCAAAATCAAGGTCCAGGGTTTTAAAGATGCCTAGACACTCTGCGTTTGAAAGATTGGAAGTCAAAGACAGGGGGAAAGATGGATTGAGGAAGATTGTTTCAGAGTTCACCAGTTGAGTAGGTGAAAGATTGAAAATACCGATTAACCCTTGCGTTAGAGAGTTAGACAGAAAAGGAATGAGAAAGTGTAGAAGGTCTGGTGCTACGTGCTCTCCTTAAAGGAGGAGGCATGCAATTAGAGAGGTCAGAAGAGCAGTGTCCGTTATAATAGCGATAGTAAAGAGATAGAGAGGCAACATTGCGGTGAAGAGAGATTGAAGACAGTCAGTAAGAGACGGGGAATTGATGAGATGAAAAGCCTTTGATTCCACCTGGTCAAGTACGGCTGTGTGGGTTGAGTCACCCCACATATAAGAATCATACTCCATACGGGGGTGGACAAGACCCCTGTACAAAGACAGCAACTGATGGGGGAGGGTGAAGAAACTACGGAGGCGGTACAGCACACCTAACCTCTTAGAAGTTGTTTTGGAAAGAGAGTATATGTGATCTTTCCAGGAAAGATCACGAGAAAAGGAAACGCCAAGAATGTTAAGAGAAGAGGAAGGATTGAGTTGCGTGTTGTTGACGGTAAGGGGATAGTCGTGTGGAAGTTTGTGACGAATAGACAGATGGAGGAACTGAGTTTTTGAGGCACTGAGAGCCGCAAGGTTTTCTCTGCCCCAATCAGAGATAGCAGAAAGATCAGAGGTTAGGTGTTCCATAGCCGTCCTACGCGAATCATGGAGTGACTGTTGAGAGGGACGCTATGGGAAGCGGGCGGAGAAGTGAAGAGTGGAATTATCGGCATAAGAGTGAATAGAACAGGAAATGTGAATTAAAAGAGCATTAATGAATAAAAGGCAAAGGGTAGATGACAGGACAGAACCCTGAGGAACACCACTGTTGATAACTTTAAGAGAAGAACAGTGGTCATCTACAACCGCAGCTATAGATCGGCCAGAAAGGAAATTAGAGATGAAGGCATAGATAGAAGGATAGAAACCGAAGGAGGGAAGTTTAGAAATTAAAGATTTGTGCCAGACTCTATCAAAAGCTTTCGATATGTCTAGCACAATAGCAAAAGTTTCACCAAATTCCCGATAGGAGGAGGATGACCAGGAGTCAGAGAAATATGCAAGAAGTAAATTTAACTTTATTGTAAACAACAAAGTTCTTTAAAAAATATTTAATACTGTTAAATTTTAATTTATTCGTCCTCTCAGTTTTCATTAAAGTTGGGTTGAAAGTTTTCCAGTTATAAATTTGGATTTGAATTTAAAAAAAAAGGGATTCAACAATATTTGGATTTACTGAAATTTTGGGAAAGTGGGAGGGGGGGGGGAGGGTTAAAAAAAAATTTCTTTTCGCTTTTACCCTTTTTAAATATAAATTTTAGTTTCACCCTTCCCACAACTAGGTTAATTTGTGATACCTCTATTTTGAAAATTCTCTCTCTCTCTCTCTCTCTCTCTCTCTCTCTCTCTCTCTCTCTCTCTCTCTCTCTCTCTCTCTTGCCATTCTTTTCCTATTTTCAACATCCTTCTTCTTGTTTCAGTATGCAAAGTATGATATACCTTCCGTTCGGAAGACTAATATCATTTTCGTCTTTTTTTTAAACTCAATGAGACTACAGCTTTAGATTGTTGCTCTGCAATGTTGAAACCTTTTGTTGATATTGCAAACGGCACGACGAAACGTGTTGACAAGAAAGGATGAATCATGCGCCGTTTCACCAATTTTTCTCTCCTGAATTCTTTCTCGTTTTGAGATTTTTTACTAACCAAAAAAAAAATTTCAAACATTTTTTCTTCTTCTTAATTATTCGGAAGTCTTTAATATTTTTTTCGGGGGGTGGATTTTTTAAAAATCTTATTTCTTTTATTATTTGTAATTGAGTTTTTTTTAAATGAGGAAGGAAGAAGGAAAGGAGGAAGGATTTTAGGATGAGATAAAAGGAATTACAGAACAGCAGAACGGTCGTTAATCACTCATTTTTAATGAGTTGCTTGAAAGATTTGCGTTCCCGAAAGTGAACACGCAAAAAGCTCTCTTCGTGTCTTTTGCATACATTGATTTGCTCCAGTGTGCGTGAAAATTCACTTAAGTAACTAGAGATAATTAATTACATCATATACAGAGGGGTGACAAAAGTAAATAGACACCAGATGATTGTCCTCAAAAGAAATGGCTTTAAAGCTCAGCAATAGAATGTCAAAACGTGTATCAACTTACATAATGCAAAGGAGAAAGCAACACGATTTTAAATATATTCATTCAATAAATCTGTTATTTTTTATTAACGTTTATTATCAAATCAAAATCTATGAGAAAAACCGAAGGTGTCTATTTAATTTTGTCAACCCTTTGTACATATATATATACATACATACATATAATACCCGCCAGTGGTGTCTCAATTTTAATCTCATTTGGAGATAGGACAGAATCCCTATGTATACAAAGTGTCGTAACGCTATATCCTCTCTTTCACTTGCAAGTCAGTAATATAGTGTATGTGACCTTATTCTTGCATGTAAGCCAAACTAACACATCGTTTATGCTAATACCATTCCCCTAAAAAATAAATATATAAGTAAATACTACTACTATTGGTACTATCATTACTACTACTACTACTACTACTACTACTACTAATAATAATAATAATAATAATAATAATAAACGCTTAATGATATATTTTAATCAAATTTCTTCAAGCAATAATAATATAGAGTATTTTAATCATGCAGGTAAATTGGTAATGATTTTGTAGGGTTACACAAACCGCTTAATTAATGTAATTTAACAATTATTCTTCACCTGTAAAGAATAATTAATTCGATCAACCGGCGTAATCCGCAGGAGGTCGGAACCGCCGGATAAGCAAAATCGCCGGGTGATCGCATTTATATAAAATTAATGCTGCAACTATAAAAAACAAATAAACGTAAGATAATTTCGATCTTTACACATTTATAAATTTACAGCATATTCACATCACACATTTACATATTTGATGTCCATGTTCGAATACAGTGGTTCAAATGCAGGACTGAATATGTGGATGAGAAGAAATTTTTGGTAACATGTGTTTGGAATGTTTCAGACCGACCGCCGGTTGAGCGATACACTGGTAATATAAGGGAACCAGCTGGTTGATCGAGTCTCCACTGTGTATATATGTATATATATATATATATATATATGTTAATCCCTCCGTCTATGGCCTAGGTTGGTTCGAAGTCGACGGGGGTTCTAGTTAGGTGGCAACAACGGATGTGTTACTTGCAGTAATTTCTTCTATATTATTCTCCGAGTTCTTCTATAGTGTCTCGGAGGATTCTGGGAGGCTTACTAAATTCTCTGAAGATTCCCGGATTCTTCTTATAACGTATCGGGAAATTTTAATGACTAAGTTCTCTGAAGAGAGCAAGGCTCGAAGGAGAGATAAAGACTATTTCTTACTGTAATTTACTGCTAAAATGTACAGGCAGTGCTCAGCCTTTGAGTCTACTTCTGAATGAACATGGAAGAAATTATTTGGGTTTATATACCCCGATTCTACTAACATCATCATTATGAAATGTTGAAGAGGCTGTATTATTTTTGCACAATAGTTAAAAATAAATTAAATTTTTTGTTGTGACAATGGTTAAACAGATAAACAGGATATAGGAAGAGGAAGCCATATTTTTATCTTAAACCGCGTATTTTCAGATCTGCTGTTTTCCTGATTCGCCGAGTTAATTAGAAACGGAAATTGAACTATGCATCTTTATACTAAGATATGCATATGAGCAAAAATTAAAGGTTTAAGATTTACAATTAAATGCTTAGGCAAGTCATGACTTCATCTTTTATAACGAAGAGAGAATGTATACAAAACATGAACACTGCAACTTTTAATCAGGATTCATTATTAAGCTAAGTAGTATAGCGCAAAAGGGGAGAGTGCAGGAATGTTGCAGGTATTATGTAATGTTGCAAAGGGGGGAAGGGGGGTTGTTGCAAAGGGGGGTGGGGGAAAGGGGGTGGGGGGGAAACTTGGAGGCGGCGTTATCCCCCAAGAGAAAGGAGGAGGAGGAGAGAAAGGAGGAGAGGTGTTCACCTGGCAGGAGCCAAGTGCACATTAAGACTTCCAGCCGGGCTGGCGTTGTTTTATAGGCTCCTAATCAGCCAGTTGGCGTAAATGGCTTGAGTTGTCAGATACCTCTTTTTAGCAGTATTATTGCATACATTATTATTATAGACTCCTAATCAGCCAGTTGGCGGAGTTGTCAGATACCTCTTTTTAGCAGTATTATTGCATACATTATTATTATATACGCCTAATCAACCAGTTGGCTGAGTTGCCAGATAGCGCCATGTATTCCATTGTATACACTATTATAGACTCCTAATCAGCCAGTTGGCTGGTTGTCAGATACCTCTTTTTAGCAGTATTATTGCATACATTATTATTATAGACTCCTAATCAGCCAGTTGGCTGGTTGTCAGATACCTCTTTTTAGCAGTATTATTGCATACATTATTATTATACACGCCTAATCAGCCAGTTGGCTGAGTTGCCAGATAGCGCCATGTATTCCGAAGACAGAGTTGCCAGATACCTCTTTTTAGCAGTATTATTGCATACATTATTATATATACGCCTAATCAGCCAGTTGGCTGAGTTGCCAGATAGCTCCATGTATTCCGAAGACAGAGTTGCCAGATAACATTGTATACACTATTATAGACTCCTAATCAGCCAGTTGGCTTAGAAGGCTTAAATATTGCCAGATACCTGTTGTATACAGAATACCGGTAGTAGAAGGCATAACAATAAACAACATTGCATCATTCTTTTTATTATAAATATATAGAAAATAAATATACATTTGAGGAATATGCGTATAACAGAAATATATACACACAATTATGGATATATATATATATATATATATATAAAATAAATATACATTTCATATACATTTGAGGAATATGCGTATAACAGAAATATATACACATAATTATATATAAATAAATATACATTTCAAATACATTTCATATACATTTCAATATGTACATAACAGAAATATACACACACACACACACAATATGGTGATATATAAATAAAATATACATTTCATATACACTTCAATATGTACATAACAGTACAGGAGAAATATCAAGCAAAATATATATATATATATATAAACACAAATCAATAGAAATATGCGTATAATCAAAATATATATATACAATTCACTTTTTTTTCAAAATACTAAAATCGGTCTTAATCGAGTTTACAATTACATCATTATTGCTCTGCATTACGCAGTCTATGCGGCTTAATAATATTTCACCGCTTAAAGTATAGGGAAACCTGTATTCGATATGAATGGCTTTCATATCGTTCAGTACTATTTTTGTCCCCACTTTACAACCGGTTGGCAAGTCATCTTTAAATACGTCTAGAATACAATCAAAAGCACGCACAAAGAGTTCATCGTTAGCTACATTATTAAACGCAAGTTTATAAGAATGCTTTTCCAATCGAGGGTTTATTTCTACCGACTCGAGCTTTTCAATCGTGAACTCTTCACTCAACATAACGGCAATTGAAATAATCTTCTAAATCGTTACGGCAACTGCGCGTTATATAAAGAAATAGTTCTTCAGGGTGAACGGTGTAGGTGAGCTCAGCCTTGTACCGATCAATTGCTTTGTACCAAAGTTCATGGTATTTCAAAGAGTCTAAACTTTTTAAATAAACATCCAGCACTAGACCATTCTCACCAGTCCTACACTCGGTAAACCCATCGAGCAGAGCAGTGTATGCGTATTCAAGAACTGTATCAAAATAAAGCATATCCGTAACACGCGCGTCTAATATAGGTTTCAGTTTACGGAATCCGACGATTTCAAACATTCTGTCGAGGATGAAACGGTTTCGCGTAGGAATAAGAGCGTTATTATCAGAAGCATTCTTCCACATAAGCCTTATATCAATGCATGGCCGATCGTTATTTATACACAACGTACATACAACGGCGTATGAGGGCGCGTCACTAATCTGCTCTTTCTTGTACCTACGTTAGCAGGTATTTTATAACGATCTTCACACCACTTATCAACTATCACAAAGATTCTATTCATCTCCTCGATACTTAAATAAACCCGTTTGTTTGTCGGTCTACATTCCGTTTCCAGTACATAGCTAATGGTACCGGAATTACGCCTGAACACGCGCAACGATTTCGTCACGGACACATCGTACGAGGCGTTGAGAATGCTGCTCAAAGGAAGTTCCATCGTATTCGAGGAGCGCACGTCTACTCGGTTCAAGCTCTGAGATAACTATGAGCCGTGTGAGGCACAGACAGGAACGGTTCGACGGGCGGCTGACTCGATGATACGTGAATGGGCATGTTCGTACGACTCGAATTGTTGCACATATTTGTTTTTCCGTTTCGTCACTACCAGCCTACGCACTTTGGATAAGAACTAGGCGCTAATCATCTCCACACTCCGGCGCACTATTTGAGAGGAACATATGCTCATATTTTTCCTTTCTACCCATCAAACGATACTCGTCTCTAAAATCTGTTAAAAACTCACGCATGGCACTAGCCACAACCTCACTATGAACCTCATCATGATATACGTTAATATAGTGATAAAAACACCTAAGATTGTCCATGATCACGAGATTCACATTTTCAGACGTAGGGTATGAGTAATCGACATGGTGTAGCATGACGTAATACCGCTTGTCACACCACCCATCCACAAGGCTCATTATCCATACCTGCTGCTTCTCTTCTGCACGCGTTGTTTCTTTTACTTCACGGTGTATGTGAGACTTTATAAAGTTTAGCCCTGCAGCATACTTCAGCACATCGTCTGTGCAACGAAAGCCTTCAACAGTCTCACCAGAACATCCGTAGAGTATTTGTACATCTTGGAACTTCGCACAATCCAATGTGGTTTTAAAAGAGGCATAGGAGGGGGGAATAGGAAGTTTTTCGGTATCCACCACATCCTCACACTTTACTGAATACCATTTCATAAACGTTGTGCAAGCAATATTAAAGGTAGCCATTTCAATATACGTCTGATCTGAATACACGTCTGATCTCTCGGGCTTACTGCGGTCGACTGACCACGCAGGGACTCCCAGATAGTAGCATGACTCACGCAGTGGGCGGAGCTTAGAACTTTCACACACACACACACACACACACACACACACACAAAGGAGAAAGTGAAACGCTATTTGATTTATTGAGATATTCATATATTTACAAATACGATTCGAGATATTCAAGTTATATATATATATTTACAAATAGATACGATTATATACAAGACGTGTGAGTTAGAAGCATCATTGGTATCCAAAAGGTACGGTATCATAGGTGCCAGGTAACTGGTAACGTTTCCTATAGGTGTTACGGCACACCATCGTACCCCTAAGTTCCTTCACGCCTCCCAGCTTCTGCGCCCGAAAATTGTGGGTGCCTACAATTAGTTGGTGAGGTTCCAAACATACTAGATCCTTCAACGACTCAAAGTTAACAACCTCCCGATTCGCATGGTTGAGCGTAATACCCTTTGCCTTCACGATATATTTCATTTCATCCCCTACCCTGACCCGTACCCCATAAGTCTTAGGTCCTGTTGAGATAAAAGAGTCGGCGTATGCACCGTCCCCATACTCATCCTTGATCTCATCAGTGAGCTCGCCGAGGAACTCCCCAATAGCGGGCATGTAATCACCCTCCCTCTCTGTGAATATCACGCTATCTGTATCGGCATACAATACTCTCCGCCCAAGAGAATGCAATAGACCCCAAAGTTTTATACGGGCGTAGGCTGTTGTGAAGCTCGCCACAGGTATGTTTGTAACCCTTGAGGTATCTGTGGCAAATTCAGTGTTGTTGTACTTTATTACGTAAGTATTACCTACATTCACGATCTCCATGACCTCTTTATCGGGGGCATTGGCATAATCCCAGACATCGCTATAACTTTGTGCCAAATGAATGTTCCCTCTGCCGGTATTCTGCGCAAATTTTCCCCATAGACTGTTTAGACACAATTTTGCACTAAAGCGCTTGCCAGGATTCTTTACAATTTGGACACGATCAAGTTGTATACCTTCGCGGTCGCGGTAACGTTGAATATAGGCAGACTTTTCATCTTCGGTATCAACTCCTCGCGGATACCCTGATGCTTCAACCTTATCCTTCAAAAAGGCGTTTATATATGGTGTGAAAAGGTTGGGGAGCTTCTGAAACCTCCACACCTCGTGTATCTTCAGTATTCTATAACCATGGCGTACGGCTAGGGCCAGCTCAGGACTTGTATATACGCCTCTGATCTTACGCTGGTGGGGTATATGGTTACATTCGCCGTTATCCTCTTCCGCGCACTTCACGCACAGGGGAAACATGAGCTTGTCGTCGATAACGACAGGTAAGATCGGCATCCATAAATTGCGTGGGGGGAGTACGTCTACGAAAGAGAGCCCAAAGTAATGATCATTCAAATTTTTTGAAAATTCATTGATGGATGGTAGGCTAGGCCCCACCAGTTTCTCAGGAGCGCCCACGGGGTACGGATTGCTCTTCATCACGTATGGGTATAAAGAACAGAAATCGTAGTAATGGAGCTTCACGCCCTCCGTAGGTGGGAAGTATAGTCTGAAAGGATTTGTACGTCCTCCAAACAAGCTATCACCACATTTGAGAGGATCCAGCACCATTGAACGCTTGATCGTTTTTATTTCCTCACGGTATACATCGTCTGTCTCCATCCGTGCATCATATTCATGCTCCCACAAGACTTTGTGAGTGAACTGTGATCCTATAAGTTGATCGCGGGTGCGGGTCGATGCAAGACAGTCGGCAGGAGACCTACCGTTGATATCTCCGGTGACTCCGCACTCAGGACGGGGGCATCCATGCCACCAGCAACCGTTAAAGGAGTACACAGTCTTCACACCAGTGACACGGTTTTCACTTAACCCATCAACCCAAAAAACACGTCCATTAATCTTAATGGGTACTTCACCCGTGTTGCGGGCGTGCTTTATGTATACACCTGTTTGTTGCTGCAGGTGTATGAGCCAGTAAATAGCCTTGTGTCCGTAACTGCGGGGGTTGTTTCGGTGAATAATGGCTAAGGTGTCTTTAGGCATGAAGTTATTCTTGAACACCGTAAAACATAATGATGCGATGGTGGTTGCGACTTGCAGTGGATCGCATTTGAAACGGGCTATGTACATACTTCTAAAGGCCTGGAAACATACTCTAAGCACGCGCACATCATTCACGCAATAACGCTCACATTCATCAGCTATTATAAGGGTTACTTTCATTAAAACTGTCGTAGTATCGATCAAAGTCTTCACGTTCATCCATGCAGTCAAAATAATGTTTGGGGGGTGGTGGGCCTACGTAGTTTAAAGTCTCGCTGGTGAGGAAAGTGTATGGGAAGTATCCTTTGGAAACTTCAGCTGCTACTCCCATCACCTTGGTAGCTTTGCTAATTTACAAGGTGTGAATAATAAAGTATCTTTAAATTGTACATTGCCTCTTATCTGCATCTGTATTAATTTGTTGCCTCTTTTCAATGGATCACCTGTAATATCTCAGAGGATTCGTGTTCAAGCAACTCCTTATAAAGGAACTGCGTGTCAAACTTTGCCCCGTTATGGGCGAGAATATACACAGTCATTTTTTTGAACTTGTCGGCTAACTTGACAATATAGGACACAAATAGTTTCACAGGACTATCGCTGACATTCGTTTTAAAAACGTTTGTCCGTTTACCGCATTTGGGGCACTCGTCACATTCGATACCCATACACTCATCACAGATGGTCTGGCTCACAAGTAAATGTGGAATTACCTCTTTGGTTTCAGCGTTCGTATATGTTTCTATATCGTAGTACACAGTTATACAAGGGTTATTTTTAGGCTTAGCATCTTTCATATAACACACATGCTTTACTCCATCCGCCTTATATTCCTCCTGGCATGTAGGACAGTGAATTACGTCGCACTTGTGCTTAAATTTTCCCCAATTATCCATTGTGTGAAACATACCACATTCACAGATTCTCATTTTCCTGCACGTACCAATTGATTTATGGAGATCAAAGCAGCTATTATTGAAAAATGTGCGTCTACACACATCACAGTCTCTCTTCTCAACTACACGGCTTTCACATTTGGTGCTTTTACACTGCTCACATACCATGTGACATTCTTTACAATGTCTCACTATATCATCCGCAAACTCGAGGCACCCCTTACACAAATCATGATGTCTCCCATATTTTCGACTTTTGTCATAACTCGCGTAAAGCCCCCTTATATTACGGATGGGGAGATACGTTGTTCCTGACAATCCTAAATAAGTAGGGGTCTTGTACGATCTCTCACACAGCTTTTAAAAACATACACAGTCCGGCTGCGATCATCCAAACCAAATATAACTATGCGCACACTCATTTCCTGTTCTACCTTTCTCAGCTCTTCAGGACCCATATTACAGTCAAATTCAAGTTCACAGTCTACAGCTAGTTTACGGGCACGCTCAACGATCGTAGGCAGCCAAATTTTTTGAGTCCGTGTATTTTGTACAGTAAACATACGTGCTAAGAGTACTGCTATAAAGCCGCAACCACGATCGACGTTTATATGCCTTCGGTAAATAGTTGGAGAATTGAAGTTAAGAGTGTACGGTATGGCACTATGACCCGCAACACGGAATACACGGTCAATATTTACCGTGAAGTTGTCCATATTGAAGGCTATACTACTTTGGACGGCTTGCATTATACGCCCTAATATATATTCTACATCTTCAGCAGCCAAACGTCTGAACGGTACTATCACCCAATAATCGTCTACATCACCGTCATCTGACCCGAACCCAAAGGACAGACTCGTCCTGACCTCACGCTCGTCGCGATTCTGAAGAGCAAACTCTATAATACGCTCTACTACCCTGCGTATCCCGCGCTCAATTCCATTGCTATACAGGGCTCTAGGGTACCCTGACTCTATACCGATTTCTAGTCAAGGCGGGGGTGGGGGCTGCGGCGCGCACTAACTCGAACGTAATAACATCCTCAACAGAACGGGGGGCGGAATTAGTGGCTATATTAGGTGCTGCTGATGGGGGCCCTGTTGCGTAGGAGGGTTGGGGATCTATTATTGTAGACTTAACAGAACGGGGGGCGGAATAAGGGGGTATATTAGGTGCTGCTGCTGCTGGGAGGTTGTTGCGTAAGAGGTTGAGGGTTGGGGGTCTGCTGCAACAGGTACGTATTTCGGCCGCTTTATACCTGATGTGGGGTTCTCATACCTCCGCTTTGGACGTGCAACCTGTATCGCTGGTGAGGGTTCAGGGGAGGAGATCACAACTACACTGTCATCGTCATCCGTAATGATAGGGTGCTCTACCTCATCGTCGGTTCTGTGGGAGAAGAAATATAAGGATCAGCACTCAAAATTTGTAATATTTTGTAAATGACCCACTTAGGAGTGTGACGTGTTAGAAATGGACTCTGTAGAAAAATTCAGATTCACGAGCCCATCCACATGTATTATATCTGGACCTACAGGATGTGGTAAAACTGTGTTTATGCTTAAAATCATTAAAGAAAAGGGCGAGATGTTCTCGAAATTTGTGCATAAAGTTATATGGTGCTATTCGACGTATCAATCAGCGTTCAACGAGTACCAAGATGATATTTTGTTCCACAAAGGTGTATATGACGTTAATTCGCTAAAGGGAACTGAACATACAATCATTGTAATTGACGATCTCATGTTGGAGATGGATAAAACGTTTGCCGAGACATTTACAGTATACTCCCACATCTTAACATAAGCGTGTTCTTCATCAATCAGAATCTATTTTTCAAAAATAGATACATGCGCGATGTGTCGTTAAATACGCAATATCTAGTCTTATTCGCGCAACGTAGAGATGTATCACAAATTGGGGTATTAGCCAATCAAATGTTCCCGAATCAGCGTAAGGAGTTTTGGAAGTTTATAAAGAAGCTACAAGCACGCGTTACGGATATTTGCTTTGCGACCTTCATCCGCGAAACACGTTTAGAGTGCTTCTGCGAACGAATATATTTCCAAACGAGCCTGAAACGGTGTATATTCCAGAATGACAAAGAGACTAAAGAAATACCATGAATTAATAAAAAATCTATCATCGACTGCCCCGGGCAATGCAGCAGATGTTTATTAAAAATATCGACGCCGACTTTTTAAAATGCATCTGTGAAATCTGTCTTAACGTTATAAATTGCAATGTATCAATGAAAACCCATCAGAAGGCTCGCCTACGCCGCTACAAGAACATAATACGTACACTCGCTCGTAAAAGTCAAACTGTAGCGAAGAAAAAACGAGTTATTGTGCAAACAGGAGGGTCATTTCTCCCCATCTTATTTTCAGTTTTGGGCCCTTTACTGACTAGATTAATATAATGAAGAAAGTGGTAGTGATTCCCCACGAGGTGTACGCTTCACTGCAAAGAGACACGGATCTAGATCCCCGTAAAAGCAGACTTAAAAGAATGGAAAGCGAATTGTTAGCCCTATTAAACAGTGAAAAAACACCTGATGAGAAAAGAATCTTATACCAAGAAGCTCTGCAGAAATTTCTTCACGAGTACGAAATTATAAGAGCCCTACGGAGATTCCTGTGGTTATTAGGCACAGCACGGGGGCCGATGGCGACATAGGATCTGTGTCCGACGATACAACTGATCAACCAAAAAGATTAGCCACACAACATATCGAACATGTATTAAAAAGTACCCTCCCACATACATTGAGGAGTAAAGGCTTAGGTCTTTATAATCTATTGAATGAGGATCCAGCCATACAATGGACTGATACAGGCGAGATCATTGTGGAAGGATCAAAGGTACAGGGATCGAATATCGTAGACATTGTCCATGATCTGGTGAGAAAGTGGGATAGGCCATCACCATCAGGATGGAAGCATATTAAAGCAAGACTACAACAAATAAATGTCCCTAAAACGTTGATAGGAAATCTGAACAGGTTAAGACTTGGAACACGCAACGTCTGTGGCACAATTGAAGACGCCGTCACCCCCTGCGGTAACACCTTTCAAGAGGAGAAAGAAGAGGTTAAACCAACCCTACCCACGTGCCTCTAAAATACGCAAATGGCTAACGTATTAACTAAACGTTATTATGACATTTCTGCCCCATCCTCTTACGGGGCGTAGATAGACTGCACGTTTACGGAGTAGGAAAAAAGATGTTGAAAGATTTTTGAGGGAGCAGGACGCTTATACGCTTCATAAGCCTGTGAGAAAAAGGTTTAAAACAGCCAAGACAACGGCTTCCTCGATTGATTCTATTTGGCAAGCAGATTTAACAGACATGCAAAGATATTCTGTGTATAACGATGGTTACCGCTACATTCTATTCATAATAGACGTATTCTCTAGATATCTGTGGCTAGTTCCTCTGAAAAATAAATCACCTGAAACAGTTGCTAAAGCCACCAAAACGCTAATGTTAAAAGAAAACAGGGTTCCTGGCTATTTTTGTACGGATATGGGAAGGAGTTTATAGGCCGTGCTTTTCAGACTATGTTGACAGAGTTTAATATCAGCTATTACACAACCAATTCTATACATAAGGCTTCTTTAGCTGAAAGAGTTCAGCGCACCATAAAGGAACGCATGCACCGTTATTTTACACATAAAAACACATACAGATTTCTAGACATTCTGGAACCATTGGCATCATCCTACAACCGCTCACACCATCGCACGATTGGGGCAACACCTAACGAAGTTTTAGAAAGAGGTACGCTCCCGAGAAGAGATGGACCACCACCACCACCACCACCACACTCTGTGCGCTTCAAAATCAATGATTATGTAAGGCTGTCGCGTTCGGGGAATAAATTCGCAAAGGGTTTTGAGCAAGGATGGACACGCGAGATTTTTAAAGTTAGGGCTGTGAGACCTAAAGGTGTGATAATGATGTATTACATTGAAGATTTGAATGGGGAAGAAATCTCAGGAGGCTTTTACCGCGAGGAATTGCAGAAAGTTGCGTTTAATTTAGAAAAAAATGTGTTTAAAATTGAGAAAATTTTATGAAGCAAAGGTTCAGGAAGGAGAAAAATGTACCTTGTGAAATGGCTAGGGTACCCATATTATTGCTACATAGAAAAAATCGTGCATTACGATGTTTTTCGGATATACTACTGCCTCGGGTAAAATGGTCCTGTTATGTTAAATCACGTATTTGAAAGAGTTAATTATTATTGCTACATAGAAAAAATCGTGCATTACGATGTTTTTCGGATATATTCCCATCATTAGCCCAGCGTCTTGACCACTAGGCCTCCTAGGGTACCCATTTATCTACCAACCACTTTTTTATTGTGTGGAACAGCTGGGCTTTGCTGCGCGCCGGCTGCCGTCGGGTCTCGAACCCTGGGCCGATGGATTCGTAGTCCGCGACGCTAACCACTACACCACCGAGGCGGTATTTGTCATTACTTACTCGGACTATAGTGGATTTAATTATCCCAGAAGAGTTCCATGCACGGTCTGTGTTGTAGCATATATATATATATATATATATATATATATATATATTGTGTGTACGTTTTTCCCTTGACCTTCGTCAGAATGAACAATTCGGGCGGAAGCTAACCAAAGGTTATCCAAAGGGTATATATATATATATATATTATTATTTCTACAATGAAACGGGGTCGGGCCGAAGAACGGGTGAGAGATCTCCCCCCAATATATAATATATATATATATATATATATATCATTATATTTCTATATGACACCATACAAATTACGCGTAATATTTTCATTGTAGAAGTAATAAGAATGATAAAATTAATATCTGAAGTCAGTGGTGATTTCTGCTCGAATAGCTTGTAGAAGGATAATCTCTCGGCCCGAAAAAGGTCCCTAGAGACCTTTTTCGTTCGAATTCTCCGAAACCAACCTCGCTATAGTGGACTGTGTCTTGGGGAAATCCAACTTTCTTCGTTTCTTTTAATTTCGTTTTTTCATTTTTTCTTCGCAGGAATGAGGCTGTATGTTTCATAAGTTTTCATCTCGTTTGGTGGAATTGTATCGTAAATTATCGTATTTCGAATTGTATCGTAAATGATCATTTCGTTTCGTTATTCGTGAGGGCTGAATTATGGATAACTATGTTATTTGTTTCGTTCATCTTCAAGTTTAATGAAGCTGTATTTAAATGAAGTTTCATAATTAATTGGTTTTACTGTTATTTAGGAAAATTTATATTGGGAGCAACGTTACAATAATAAGCTTATGTCGATATAGTTACCAATTGAATTGGAACTCTTTATTCACGTTTGCTATTATTTATTGAATGGTGGATAATTAGTTGGGTAACCCTTATAAAAATTCGTTTTCTGTCTAACGAAATAGGGTAACTTTGTAAATTCTATTAAAGCGTAATGAAAGAGGCGCTTGTGTTATTTTATACGGTTGAATCTTGTATAACCATATAAATATATATTGTGGTATTTTATATGATTCATTAGTTTATTATATATACAAGTACATTTGGAATAACAGCCGTTATATATGTGTTACACGATTAATGGGACACATGGCGCTATCTGGAATTATGGATAACTATGTTATTTGTTTCGTTCATCTTCAAGTTTAATGAAGCTGTATTTAAATGAAGTTTCATAATTAATTGGTTTTACTGTTATTTAGGAAAATTTATATTGGGAGCAAACGTTACAATAATAAGCTTATGTCGATATAGTTACCCATTGAATTGGAACTCTTTATTCACGTTTGCTATTATTTATTGAATGGTGGATAATTAGTTGGGTAACCCTTATAAAAATTCGTTTTCTGTCTAACGAAATAGGGTAACTTTGTAAATTCTATTAAAGCGTAATGAAAGAGGCGCTTGTGTTATTTTATACGGTTGAATCTTGTATAACCATATAAATATATATTGTGGTATTTTATATGATTCATTAGTTTTATATATACAAGTACATTTGGAATAACAGCCGTTATATATGTGTTACACGATTAATGGGACACATGGCGCTATCTGGATTACCTTGCGCTATCTGGCAACTCAGCCAGAATAGAGGATTATAAAAGATCGCGAAGCTGGCGAAGAACCATTCCCCCCTCGGCTCCGGCCGAGTAAGGAGCTCTGCTCCTTCTATTTCAGGCCCTTTGGTAAACCCCATAGTGGCCTCTTAGGTTAGGGAAACGAAAATAAATTGGGGGAGAACTCCACTCTGTCCTTCAGGTGTCTCTCTCTCTCCTTCAGCTCTCCTCTCTCTCCTGCATGTATCTTCCTCCTTCAGGCGTCTCTCTCTCTCTCTCCTGCATGTTTGCCTCCAGCATGTGTACTGCATGTGTACATCCAGCATGTGTACCTACTGCATGTGTGCGTGTACCTCCAGCATGTGTACTCCTGCATGTATACGTATGTGTGTACCTACTGCATGTGTACCTACTGCATGTGTACCTCCAGCATGTGTACTCCTGCATGTGTACCTATCCTCTCTCCTTCAGGCGTCTCTCCCTCCTACAGGCGTCTCTCCCTCCTACAGGCGTCTCTCTCTTCTTCAGGCGTCTCTCCCTCCTACAGGCATCTCTCTCTCTCTCTCCTTCAGGCGTCTCTCTCACCTTGGCTCAGCCAACTGGCTGATTCTGGCTGATTAGGAGCCTATAAAACAACGCCAGCCCGGCTGGAAGTCTTAGTGTGCACTTGGCTCCTGCCAGGTGAACACCTCTCCTCCTTTCTCTCCTCCTCCTCCTTTCTCTTGGGGGATAACGCCGCCTCCAAGTTTCCCCCCCACCCCCCTTTCCCCCACCCCCTTTGCAACAACCCCCATTGCAACAACCCCTCCCCCCTTTGCAACAAACCCCCTTCCCCCCTTTGCAACAACCCCCCTTTGCAACAACTCCCCCTTCCCCCCATTACATAATAACCTGCAACATTCCTGCACTCTCCCCTTTTGCGGCTATACTACTAAGCTAAATCTAAGAAAAGTGTCAAGAAATTTTAAAAAGAACAAGTCGCCAATTATTTGGCAAAGTCGAAAGCACATCAAAAATTTATCCCAACGAAAAAATAATAATAAAAATAATAATAATATCGCTGCGTATACATTTTAATGGCGACATAATGTCGGGTCGGACATTGAGTACATTGTAATTTTGGTTTACTATAACTATGATTATAATTACCAATTAATTCACATTCATTTATTATCATTAACTCGTTAACTACAATTTCATTAAAGTACATTAATTACATCATATTAAATCACTATAGTTAATTACAATTGACCACAGTTAACCATAGTTTACAGTGTTTCATATTTACATTAGGATAACTCTTATTTTGAGATTTAACACAAAGTACATGGGCACATATATATATATATACATAACACGCATGACGGTATATAACATAATCATGCTTTTGAATTAGAATTAAACAAGAGAGGAGATTTCGTAATTAGATGCCCGCCTTCCGTGTTGGTCAGCAGAATTCGAACACGGGTGTCAGCATGACGAGTATCTTGCGAGGGAAGAATTATAAAAAAATATAACACAAGATAAAGGTCAAGAAAGGACATGGACGTATGAATTGAACAACAGATAATTTGCGTTATGCGAGTTTGGTCCTTATGTAAAAATTAAGAATTGAATATAAAGATTATATAGGAATTATTCATTGTTCATTTGTGTACACACACACACACACACACACACACACATATATATATATATATATATATATATATATATATATATATATATATATGAAATTGAAATGAAATGTGGAAAGTAAATCTCAAATTCGTTATTTAAAATTAAAACAAAACAATATAAAAATTAAACCATTGTTACAAAATTTTAAAAATTCATAATATTGAACGTGAATAAAGAGCTAAAATATTAAAATAATAATAAATGGACGAAGAAAGGAAATCATGTGCGATTAACTCACTTAAAACAGAATAACGAGGTTGAAAATTAATTTACGTTTCCATTTTGATGAAGTTTACGAGAATACAAAGAATTTTATAGAAAGTTAAAGTCTGTGTTTGGATGGAATTGTGAGTATACATTCTCGGTGTTACATCAAGAAAATCGAATTTCATAATGTCGACGTTCGACCTTTTGCGAATACAGTAAAACCTCTCAATAACGACACTTCACTATAACGAAACCTCTCTTTACCGAACACCTTGGGCATTTAAAAAAAAAATCTCTATCGAAAATACACTTCGTTATAAGGAGGTGTTTTCGCTAACTCAGCCTGAGCTGCGCGTGTTCGTCTCTACCACCATTTTCCCGATCAAGAAAGTAAGAGGCGTGCTGATTGGCTGATGCCTAAAAGCTGATACGTAATTAGCTAGAATGTTTCTCTATCACGGAGAAATACAGTACCATATGCAGTGCCATATAAAGTATGTATAAATAACTAATGAGAATTCAAAGAGGTCATTAAAATATACACTACAATATTGACAAAGGAAAACCTTTTTATGACGAACAACCTCTCTACAACGCAACGACAGCCATTTGGCTGATATATTTCGTTATAGAGAGGTTTTACTGTATATGGATATCAGATTTCAAACGAAACAAGTTTTTCAGTAAAAATGACTGACCTAATCTAAACTAGCGAACTTAACCGAGCATAATCTAACCCAATTTAACGTAACCTAATTTAAACTAACTTTTTAGCATCGACTTATGCATGTCGACATTGAGCAGATAGGCTTTGTTCCGCTATCCGGATTCTTGTAGTCGATTCACATTGAACCTCGATAAAAACCTAGGATAAAAACCTAGGATTAAAACAAAAATAAACTTGGTCTTTCAATTCCAGAATTAAATTTTATCCTCTCTCCGTGAAGCATTCACACTGCATTTCGCTGAAGTGCGAACCACTGAGCGCTAAGTTTTCTTTGATAGGTTTTTAAGGGGTATTTTTTTTTTTGTTTTCGGAAAGAAAAGTACCATTTTGCCGTAATTTGTCCTACATTTTAAAAACAATTTATCAGTAATTTGTAATTTACATCAGTGAAATTAATTTTATCATTTCACCGAAAATTTATACCGATATATATATATATATATATATATAGGAAATTATTCACAAAAGTAACACGTGAAAAATATTTATGATGAATAAAACCACGAAGGAAAGGAAACACAGAGTAGTGCTCAAGCGCTTTCGTCTAATGACATCCTCAGGAACACTGAAGTAAATAAAGAGTTTAAGACTATATATAGGTTACAAAATATATATATATATATATATATATATACAGTATATAATAAATATAGAAATAAAAATTGTGGGAGGAGCATACAAATTTGTAAGGAAAACTACCAATTTTAGCACTTTGCCCGAATTCAACACAAGATCAAATGGATTGTTTACAACCAATTTTATAGATAATGCCTGAATGATATATAGGTCACAAAAAAAATAAAAATAAAAAATAAAAATAAATTTAAAAATAAAAATTGTAAGAGGAGCATACAAATTTATAAGGGAAAATTACCAAAGTTTTAGCACTCTGCCCTTCTTGTCTAAATCCGTTCTGAACCAATTCAAAACAACGGGATCGAGTTGAAAAAGACGTTTGCTCATGTTAAAGTTATTTGTAAGTTGGATAATAGCAGACTCAAGAATATTTCTATTAACAATGTTGCTAGAGTGAAACAAAACTGAAGCATTATTCCAATCAATACAATGGGATAACTCTGACAAATGGACAAAAAGGGCACTGAACGACTGTCCCGTTCTAACGGAATATTGATGCTGAATAACACGCGTGTGAAAATCCTTTCCCGTCTGACCAATGTAAAAGGAATCACATTGTTTACAACCAATTTTATAGATAATGCCTGAATTATTGGTAGGGCTATTTTTTACTATGATATTTTTCACAATATTTTTATATGAAAATACTACATTAATATCCAAACGTTTAAGTACATTAGCAATGCCTAAAAAGCCCGAGAAAAATGGAAGTACTAAAATATTCTTTGACAAAGTGCGAGCGTTATTATTCACACAATAGAAGGTTCGTTTTGCCTTGTTAAGACAAGATTCCATAAACGCAGGTGGGTAGCACAGATCACTTCCAATACCGTTGATTTTTTCCAATTCGGCATCGATGTATTCCGGACTGGCGATCCTAAGAGCGCGGAGAAACATTGAAGAAAATATGGCTTTCTTAATGGGGGTGTCATGTCCAGAGTAAAAATGTTTGCTTGTATCTTGTGGGCAATGGACGTGTGTCTCTCTCTGCATTAACACCCAAATAAGAAGGGAATAAACTACTCGGCGGTTTATTCTGTTTACCCCCGAAAGTGTATTAAGTATCAGTGAATCCGTGCATATAACCTATTAAGTGAAATTCAGTAAAATTAAGAAAGTGCAATACAGTTTACATAAATTATCACCAGTTTAAGGTATATATTTAAACCGTAACACGGTTGGCATTCGAGAAATCTTGAAACAATACAGGAAAAAGGTCATAAAACGCAAAGGTCAGAACCCTCGTGACCATCGAAAGAAAAGAAAAGAGAAAGAAAAAAATAAATAAATAAATAATTTGTGGATGTATTTCTTTTTACGCTAATTAATGAATAGCATGACCATGGGTCCAAATTCTCACTTAATCTGCAATTTTCGTAATCTGGAAACAACTGAAAATGCAGCAATAAGATGCGATTTCTGTCAAAAACTGCACTACGTTATCTGCATGAATTGGGATAATAGGAAACTATCTCTTGTCTCGAACGCGAAACAGATCGTGGGAATCAAATTTTTGTGTGACGCATGTACACAGACTGTAAACTCCTTCGCGGTATTTAAAGAAATGGAGACAACAAACTCGAGTGTTACAAAAAGGGTGAAATAATGGGGAAAGAAGAGTCCGGAAATGTCCCATTGAAAATTCGGGTGGATGAGAGAGAGGAGGAAATAAGGAATAACAATATAAACAATATAAGACGGAATAATGGCATAGATGAAAGAAAAGAGATAAGTAAAAGTTGCGAGGTAGTAAAACTGTCCACCGAACGAAATGATAAAAAGATAATAACTAAAAACGTAGGAAATAAGCAGCCAAAGAAAAATAATGATAATACCAAAATTAAGAAGATTGAAAATAATAAGATAACAGAAGTAGAAGGGTAGAAAATACCGTATGTAAATACTACGTAAAAGGGAACTGCAGATATCGGAACGGGCAATGCATCTATGCGCATCCCACCTTATGTAACACACATTACACAAGTGGATATTGCAAATTTGAAAAAAAGTGCAAGTTCCACCATCTTACTGTCTGCAACACCTATGCAAGATATGGGAGGTGCAAATACAGACAAAAGTGCCGTTACCACCACCCTCAAAGGAACGCAACAGGTGAACAGGAAAAAACGAACATCAAAGAAGGGTACCAATTTTTTAGACGTAGCCAACACAATTCAGCTGCTAAATACTATCCAGCAAATACAAAGTCAGCTGACAATTATAGGAATCCAAGAGCCGGACAGAAGGCACGCACAAAGACACTTCATGCGTTATCGGGACAACTGGCACCGACAAAGACAAAAAGAGGCAAATTCTCGGACGACCACAAGGTAACGAAACCGGCACCACCATTGGAAAACGAATACTATCCAGCAAATACAAAGTCAGCTGACAAATATAGGAATCCGAGAGCCGGACAGAAGACACGCACAAAGACACTTCATGCGTTATCGGGACAACTGGCACCGACAAAGACAAAAAGAGGCAAACTCTCGGACGACCACAAGGTAACGAAACCGGCACCACCATTGGAAAACGAATCGGAACCACCTGTATGCGAAAACGACAGAGAAAAAATAAAAGTAATCCTAGCCAACATTCAGGGCCTTAAATCAAATCATTCCCCGGACAAAAGTTTTATACCTGAAAGGATTCATGCAAGAAGCCGGAGCAGAATTTGCATGCCTCACGGAAACTTATCTAAAGGACTGCCAGGCGAACTGTGAAAACTGTGAGTTCCGTGATGACAAAAAAGAAATACAAATTGACAACTATAACATACTCCCAGCCGACAGAACAGTGAGACGTAAAGGAGGATGTGCTATTTACGCACGCGAAAGGCATATGACAGAAATGACTATAAGTACCTCAAACAGCTACGTAGAATGTGTAGCAGCAAAAGTTGAAAAATTAAATATGGTACTAATTGTAATATACAGACCCCCAAACACGCCAACTTCAAAATTTCAGATTCCATTACAGAGGTAAGAAACTTGGTAAAAGATCTACATTCTCCAACCCAAAAATTTTTCTCTGTGGTGATTTTAATTTCCCATTCATGAACTATAAAAGGATAGGAAAAATATATGTATACACCAGGACAAGGGGCGCACACGGGAAGACCAGGCGCAGGTAAATATGCTACTAGCTCTAGCTGATGGATTTATTAACGCAAGAAATAACAGAAAACACAAGAAAAAACAACTGCCTAGTTTTGGTATTCACAAATAACAGCAACCTAATTGATAATGTAGAAATATCCCCAACTATAATATCGGATCATAACATTATTGAAATGACAACCAATATAAAAGCAACAGGAAAAGAAAGAACACGAACAACAGAAAGAAGCAAATTCGAAATTTTTAATTTTCACTCCAAAACTATAAACTGGGAAGATGTTGCATCCAGCATGGAAGTAATAGATTGGAAAACCATTTTCGAGGCCAAGACAACGGAAGAGATGCTAATGACTTTAGAGGAGAAGACGCTGGAAATGAAAGACATGTCCCAAAAATACAACAAAGACGAAAGAGAAGCAGGTTCGAGAGACAAAAGAGATCATTGCTCCGAAAGAGAAAAAGAGTAACTGCAAAATTAAGTAACTGTAAAGATAACAACATCAGAAAAATATTAAATGATAAACTGCAGAATATCGATGACGTCATACAGGAACTAATTGAGAAGCCTACAGAAAAAGAAGACGACGCTATAGAAGCGATAAAGGTTAACTCAAAGTACTCCTATAATTTTTCAAAAAGCAAGTCGAAAAACCATGCGACTATCGGACTTCTGAAAAACGAGAACAGTGCTTTATCTGGTGATCTAACAGAAGTATTTGAAATATTAAGAGCTCAGTATGAACCATCTTTCAGTATCCCAAACACTGTCAAACTGACATGCGATAGAAACGCGTTCTTTGAAGAAGAACTACAAGAGGAAAGTATAACGGGCTTCGACTTTACGACAGATGATATTACACAAGCTATAGGGAAACTAAAAGTACACTCAGCGGCAGGACCGGATAAATGGAATGCCATACTGATCAATAACTGCAAGAATGCAATCGCTGAGCCCTTGTATTAGATATGGAGACGATCACTAGACACGGGAGAAGTACCGGGCATCCTGAAGAGCGTGAACACAGTCCCAATATATAGAGGAGGAGATCGATCTGAGGTCGAAAACTATAGGCCAGTGTCGCTTATATCTCATCTCACTAAAATATTTGAAAGAATAGTTAGACAGAAAATGTATGACTTTCTGGAAACTCAGAAAAAATTAAATGATAACCAACATGGGTTTTGGTCAGGCAGATCATGCCTATCACAATTAATTGAACACTACAACAATATTATTGATACACTGCAAAGTAATGAAAACTATGATGTAATATACACAGACTTTGCCAAGGCGTTCGACAAGTGTGACCATGGAATCATAATACATAAACTGAAATATATGGGAATAACAGGAAAAGTAGGGAAATGGATATATAATTTCCTTAGTGAGCGGCGGCAAGTCGTTACAGTACAAGGAGTATCTTCATCGGAATCAGAGGTCCTCAGCTCAGTACCACAAGGAACAGTATTAGCTCCACTACTCTTCATAATCATGCTAACTGACATAGATGAGGACGTTACCAGAGACAGCACAGTAACATCCTTTGCCGATGACACAAAGATCAGTAGAAAAATAAGAAACCCAAAGGATATAGGATCTCTACAAACAGACATGAACAAAATCTACAAGTGGACGCAAGACAACAATATGAAGTTTAACACTGAGAAATTTCAGCTGTTACGATACGGAAAAAGGGAGGGACCTAAAATCCATGGAATATTATACCCCAAATGGACAGAAAATTCAGAGAAATTCTAAAGCAAAAGATTTAGGGTTTGTAATGACTGATGATGCGAAATTTGAAACACAAAATAAGATAGCAGTAAACAGAGCAAAGAGAATAACTGGGCAGATACTGAAAACCTTTAAACGAAGGGATAAGAATGTAATTATCCCTCTACTGAAAACACTGATCATACCCAAATTGGAATACTGCTCGGTCCTAACATGCCCATATAAAAAAAGAAGGCATTAGACAGCTAGAAGGTATTCAGAGAAGCTTCACAGCCAAGATCAATGGGTGCAAAGAACTAAATCACTGAGAAAGTTACGTGAATGAAACCTATGTTCACTGGAAAGGAGAAGAGAGAGATAAACCATTATTTACATTTGGAAAATAATGGAGAAACTAGTCCCTAATCTTACTCTGAACCCTGTAACTCCCCAAACAATAGTGGAAAGTAGAAAACGAGGATTGTGTCGTGTTCCCAAATTAAAGACTAGACAGGGAACATCCTTTACCCTGAAAGAAAATAGTTTTGTTGTGAGAGGACCATGACTGTTTAATCAGCTGCCGAAAGACCTAAGGAACACGAGTGGTGTTGTGGTGGATATCTTCAAAAAATTAGACGCCTGGCTCAGAACAATCCCTGATGAGCTGGGAGTGCCTGGCTATGTGAGGTGGAGAGTGCAAGAAACCAACTCACTACTTCACCAGGCCAACTCGAGAGGAGGGGCGACAAGCTTGACCTTCGTGAAATGAGGAATCATCGCACGGAACCTTTGAAAGGTTGAAAGGTGTATGTATATATATATATATATATGTTAAACACAGACCGTGCATGGAACAAGGAACTCTTCTGGGAAAATTAAATCCACTATAGTCCGAATAAGTAATGGTAAATGACAAATACCATAGTTTTTTCTTTTTCATGATTTTAGCCCGACGTGGGCAACGGGTCTCTCGCAAAGAGATCCCATAAATATAGCTTCCCTCACCAGCTATCTGCAAAGCAGACAGGATCCAGCTTTGGGGCATGGATCTAGGGTTAAAGCAAGCCTAGATCCCTACATTCAGAACCTCTATATAAGTAAAAGACTCGTTGCTTCACGTCGTGTTGAATAAATCAAAGAAAAAGGGGGTAACTATTGTATTTTTAGCCAAAAAAAAACCAAAACTTAAACCTCAACCGGGACATTGAGCGTCCACTTTTCAAGGCACGAAACACGTCCGTTTAGTATACACAAACTCAGAATGGTTCCCTGAGAACATTATATGTTAAACACAGACCGTGCATGGAACAAGGAACTCTTCTGGGAAAATTAAATCCACTATAGTCCGAATAAGTAATGGTAAATGACAAATACCATAGTTTTTTCTTTTTCATGATTTTAGCCCGACGTGGGCAAACGGGTCTCTCGCAAAGAGATCCCATAAATATAGCTTCCCTCACCAGCTATCTGCAAAGCAGACAGGATCCAGCTTTGGGACATGGATCTAGGGTTTAAAGCAAGCCTAGATCCCTACATTCAGAACCTCTATATAAGTAAAAGACTCGTTGCATTCACGTCGTGTTGAGGTTTAAGTTTTGGTTTTTTTTGGCTAAAATACAATAGTTACCCCCTTTTTCTTTTGATTTATTCAACACGACGTGAATGCAACGAGTCTTTACTTATATAGAGGTTCTGAATGTAGGGATCTAGGCTTGCTTTAAACCCTAGATCCATGTCCCAAAGCTGGATCCTGTCTGCTTTGCAGATAGCTGGTGAGGGAAGCTATATTTATGGGATCTCTTTGCGAGAGACCCGTTGCCCACGTCGGGCTAAAATCATGAAAAAGAAAAAACTATGGTATTTGTCATTTACCATTACTTATTCGGACTATAGTGGATTTAATTTTCCCAGAAGAGTTCCTTGTTCCATGCACGGTCTGTGTTTAACATATAATGTTCTCAGGGAACCATTCTGAGTTTGTGTATATATATATATATATATATATATATATTTTTTTTTTTCCTTCCATCGGTGATATAATAATAAAACCTCTAAAAAAAGGAAGAACAATAAGTAGAAACAAAATAAACGTTTTCCATAAAAGATGAACCGAAACCTTTAATTGAGGAAAATTTTGTGAGCTGAAACAACAGCCAGTTCATATCCCTCTCCACGACTTTATTCCGGAATAATCCTCAAAAAAGATGGACGAGGGGTTTTATTGATGGACACTCTTCTGGAATAGAAACTGGAGTCCGCTGGACATATGAGGCGCTCCGGACCACAAGCTGCCAAGCGCCAAATTTAAAAAATGGAGAAAAAGGCAGTTAAAGTTTGTCAATTTGCAAAATGTCATAATTTTTTAACCAATAATGATATTTGATTGATTTCGACCATACGTACAGGTCCACAATTTTCTCCCTGACTCAACCACGGGATAAGGGAAAGGTAGGGGAATATAACGGTATGACTAACGCAATTCTGACCCCCACTGGCGCTTGGCAGGTTGTGGTCTGGAACGCCTCACATGTCCATTGTTCCGAAAGCGTTCACGAGAACTAGGATAATCTTGGAACAAGTGTCCAGGGGTGTCCAGGTTCGGCGTGAATCAACTATTACAAGTAAAGTATAGAGCAACGGTGGCCAAACCCAGGCTCGCGAGACAATTTTGGTTTTTATTGTATTTATCATAAAAGACAAAATTCATAATACAAATATAATTTTTTTCACATAAAAAAAATATGAAAAAAACAAGGAAAAATTGAATTGAGAATAAAATGCGTCATGCGTACGACAATTTCTTTTGCGTGACAGGCACTAAGCGGGATAATTACGTAATTAACACCAATCGCCACTCACAAGTGTCCAGTACCCATCGAGCTACCCTGCTGGCCGCGTGTAGTAACGAGTGAGTGTGTTTTAAAATTGGCTTCTTAGATCAAATAGTGGCTATTTTTCTCAGCTATACAAGTGAAAGTTATACAACCCCTTAGTTGATTAAAATGACTGAGCAGACAAAGTGTAATAAAAGGAAATATGAAGAAGAAAAGAGAGTTTTTAAACAGGAGTGGGAGAAGAGCTTTGCCTTTACTGTTAAGGGTGGGAAACCTGTGTGTCTTATCTGCCACGTGGCACTCAATCACTTTAAAGCCCGTAACTTAAAGCGTCATCATGAAACTAACCATAAAAATTTTATTACGGAATTTCCTCCCAAATCAGAATTGCGGAAGACTAAGTTAACAATGTTGAAATCTAGCCCAGTTGCCCAACAAACTGTACTTTCATCATTGTGTAAGACAGCTGACTTAACTACTGAAGCTAGTGTTGGTTTACGTCGTCGTCGTCGGCCTAGGCAAGCTACGGCTTGGGACCGTAGCGCATCTATCCGGTATAGGTTAACCTGGATGATGTAGCCATAAGCACTGCCGCTAGTTAAGTGCCAACCAGTGATTATCTCACTAGCCGTATTGAGTCCGTTAGGCGAAACTGCGACAGTACCAAAGGTGGAAAATATAACCTTTGGTTTTCTATTATTTATTTGCAAAATGGACATGGCATTAGATTAAAATAAATATTTGAATATAAATGATTAACTGACAATTGTGATATATAATTAATTATGTTTACATACAATAAAATAATATAGTATACATAAAATTAGTATTAATGTGGTTCACAATTGAATTATAATGGGGTAACTAATTTAAAATGAATTTATACTATTCCGAAATTCAAGACGGTAAAATTAACATTTATCTTGAAACTAAAATAAGAGTATTCACTACACACTCCCCCACCAGAGAGGAAGTTCAAAGAGTTCCGAACGACACAGATTTCCGCTGAACCTTTTTGGTAGCTACATGTACCTCACTTAAGGTTGATTCCAAAAACGCAGGCTTAAGACGATCGATAGAAACCTTGTCGACCTGGAACCGCGCTGGATGAGAAATGATTTGCGCGTACGTCGGAGAACTTCATAGGGTCCGTCATATGGACATTGGAGAGGCCGTTTTGGGACAGGTACACGAACGAAAACGTGGGTGCAAGACTGGAGGGCTGGGGAAATAAAGATGTTCTGTTGGCTAGTCAATCGAGGGGGAACAGGCTGAAGGGACTGCATGTGAGAGGAAAGTGTTTGAGCGAATTCCGTAGGATCGCATGACTTATCCCCTGCAGTGAAGTAGCCACCTGGTAGCCGCAGTGTTGTTCCATAGACTAGTTCAGCCGCTGTAGTCTTCAGATCACTCTTAAATGCAGAGCGAATACCAAGTAACACGAGTGGAAGCTTATCCATCCAATGGAGTCTTCGTGACACATAAGGGATGACTTCAGCTGGCGATGGAAGCGTTCGACGAGGCCGTTAGCTTGCGGATGATACGCACAGGTATGCGCATGTACTGTACCCAACAAGCTGGTAAACTTCTTCCAAAGCGAAGACTCAAATTGGCGACCTTGGTCAGTGATGACTTTTGTCGGCAATCCAAATCTTGATACCCATCCATGAAGAAAGGCTCTTGCAACAGTGTCCGCTTGGATATCAGGAAGTGGGATGGCTTCAGCCATCTGGAAAAGCGGTCGAGACAGGTGAGCAGATAACGTTGGCCTTGAATCACTGGAAGAGGGCCAACAATGTCTACATGAATTACCTCAAATCGCTGGGATGGGGGCGGAAATGCGTCAAAGGGGGACCTGGTGTGCCTTTGGACTTTGGCACGCTGGCAGGCAAGGCACGTTTTGGTCCAATGTTTGACATCCTTCCGCATCGAGGGCCAAACAAAGCGAGAGGTAACCAGGTGTTGCGAAGCACGGATACCAGGATGGGAGGGCTTATGAAGATCCATGAAGACTGCTTGTCTGTGACATGGAGGGACATAAGGGCGAATAGCAGCTGTTGATACGTCGCAATAGAGGGGCACAGACAATCCTGGCATACTCATTTTCTTGAGGGAAAGTGAGTGAGTGGAGTCTTCTCTGAGCAGGTCTTGTAGTTCCGTATCCTTATCTTGATCCTGTGCAATAGCATTCCACAGTGTAGAGCTGAGGGTAAAGAAGTAATCTCTATTCTTGAAAGTGCATCCGCTGGAGTTCAAGACACCTTTGATGTGGCGGATATCTGTGGTAAATTGCGAGATATAATCGAGTTGCCTGATGACTCTGGGAGAGTGGTTACAGCTGTTTTATTGAAGACAGTGACCAAAGGTTTGTGGTCGGTAAAAACACAAAACTCTCGGCCTTCAAGGAAATGTTGAAAATGCTTCACGTTTAAGTAAATAGCAAGAAGTTCACGTCCGAAAGCATTATAACGCGTTGGGTGGCTGCAGCTTTTTCGAGTAAAACGCGATGGGTGCTTGTTGACCGTTAATGGTTTGTTCCAACACTCCACCGATCGCAACATCTGATGCATCGACCGTCAGAGTTAGGGGGCATCACTGATAGGAAATGACAGAGAAATGCACTATTGATAGCATTTTTGGCATTGTCGAACGCCTGTAAACTATCGCTACACCATACCAATTTCGTTATCTTGCGTTTGTGTGTGATCATAGCGTGTAGAGGAGCAAGAACACTGGCACAGTTTTTAATGAACTTGTGGTAATAATTTACCAAACCTAGAAACCGCCGTAACTCACGCTGATTACTTGGCATAGGGTAATTTTTATCACTTCACACTTGTCCTGAAGGGGGGTAATTCCGTGCTGCGAAATCGTGTGACCAAGAAATTCCAAGGTTGGCTGTGCAAACACACACTTAGATGCATTAATAGTAACACCGTATTGTTCTAAGCGTTGAAAGAGGAGTGAAAGATGTTCCTTATGTTCCTCTTCCGTTGAGCTGGCCACAAGCAAATCATCGATGTAGGCATAAACAAAGTCTAAGCCTCTGGTGACCTCATCTATAAACCTCTGAAAGGTTTGCGCAGCATTCCGTAGCCCGAACGGCATCTTCAAAAATTCGAATAACCCAAATGGTGTACAAACTGCAGTCTTGGGAATATCCGAAGGCTCTACGGGAATGTGGTGGAAAGCCTTAACGAGATCTATTTTACTGAAGATAGATTTGCCGTGGAGAAGAAAGTAAAGTCTTGGACATTGGTACCGGATATCGGTCCGGGATGGTTGCGAATTCAAAAACCGGTAATCCCACATGGTCTCCAGTCTCCTGACTTCTTCTGGACCAGGTGTAGGGGAGAGGACCAACTGCTTTTGGAAGGTCTTATTATCCCAAGATCCATCATAAGCTGGAATTCCGATTTGGCAGCTTTCAGTTTGTCGGGGCAAGACGTCTGGGTTTTGCAAACACAGGGGGACCTTTTGTTGTAATGTGATGGGTAATGGTGCTTAATTGTATCACCCATCTGCATCGGTTGAAGAATTCCTGGATATCGCTGGAAAAGGCACTGGTACATGGAATTAGGGGGAACGAGGGAAAGTGCAGAGTTCGAGGCGTCCGGAAGGGCAACCTGTTTGGCAAGAACAGAAAGCAGTGTGGCCTGGTCGCATAAGCGTCGCTTGTCAAGATCCACCAGGAGTTTGAAATGCTGGAGGAAGTCAGCGCCGATTATGGGATGCTGCACTTGAGCACAGATGAAAATCCACTTGAAGGATCGGTGAAGGCCCAAGTTAGGTTCACGCGACTGAGTACCGTACGTGGGTATGCGTGAACCGTTAGCAGCGTATAGAGGCGGAGATTCCGAGTGCTTATGACCAGATTTTTGAGGGAATACACTGACTGACGCTCCGGTATCGACCAAGAAATTGATACCAGAGTTCCTGTCCTTTATGAATAACAGGTGGCAGTGCGAGTACTAGACGCCATTAGGACTCGCTGCTGGGGTTTTCCGACGAAAAATTGCAAGGGGAGATGCACTTCTAGCCTTCTTCCAAATTTCGAGTGGTAGAAGCAGATCTTCCCGGAAACTCGAACGATACTCTTCGTAAAATCTTGACCGAGAATGGCTCTTTGCCGTTGATTTGTAGCAGAGAACAAACGTGGTTGAGTTGTTGACTTAACTTTCACTTTCAACTCCAGTTCCGATTGTGTGTTCACGTTGTGACGGAGCTGTGTCAATCTCCACACTTTGTCGGCAGTTTCTGCTAGTTTATCAACTGGAGTAGCAGGATCCATAGTGGCCAAGACACGCTGAGCTGATGGAGGAAGTTTCTGCAAGAACAACTGTCTAAAGATGTCCTTATCGAAGGTTTGTGCGCGTTCGCCTAGAGCGCACTGCATAGCCCTCAGCATTTGAGTGGGCTTACGGTCTCCAAGTTCTTCTTTGAGATTAACTGATGTAGTTTCTCACGCTCGGAGACAGTGGTGCGGCGCAGGATGGCAGACTTCAGATCGTTGTACGGGTCCTCACTCGTGGAAGGAGATACGATGACGTCACGGACTTCAGAGATGATGCTCGCTGGTAGAGAGGACAAAAACATGATCGTATTTCGTCCTGCTAGCGGTGATCCTTCCCAAGTTGAATTGTGATTCCACTTGGTGGAACCAAATAAATGGATCACCCGGCCAGAAGACGGGGAGCTTTACGCTCAAGTGGGAGATGGCACCAGCGTCGTCAGGCATCTTCTCCTATGCTTGCTGACGTACAAGCAAGACGACAAGTTCCCAACGAAGGAGTGGAGGTTGAGACGAGCGCAGGCACAGAGCGCACGGGCAGGGGTGAGGGGCAGAGGGCACGAGCGACATTACAGTCTGGTCTAGTCGCTCGGGTGAAGGGGGTGATGGGCAGAGGGCACGAGCGACGTTACAGTCTGGTCCTAGTCGCTCGGGTGAAGGGGGTGATGGGCACGAACGACGTTACAGTCTAGTCCTAGTCGCTCGGGTAGAAGGGGTAATCCAGCTCCGGGGTCATCAATTGTTGGTTTACGTCGTCGTCGTCGGCCTAGGCAAGCTACGGCTTGGGACCGTAGCGCATCTATCCGGTATAGGTTAACCTGGATGATGTAGCCATAAGCACTGCCGCTAGTTAAGTGCCAACCAGTGATTATCTCACTAGCCGTATTGAGTCCGTTAGGCGAAACTGCGACAGTACCAAAGGTGGAAAATATAACCTTTGGTTTCTATTATTTATTTGCAAAATGGACATGGCATTAGATTAAAAAATATTTGAATATAAATGATTAACTGACAATTGTGATATATAATTAATTATGTTTACATACAATAAAATAATATAGTATACATAAAATTAGTATTAATGTGGTTCACAATTGAATTATAATGGGGTAACTAATTTAAAATGAATTTATACTATTCCGAAATTCAAGACGGTAAAATTAACATTTATCTTGAAACTAAAATAAGAGTATTCACTACACTAGTTTTGTTATGGCATGGAATATTGCTCGTGCTCAACTTCCCTACAGTTGTGGAGAATTTGTGAAGAAGAATATTGCCGATGTTACTGCAATTCTCGCTCCAGATAACACAAAGCTTCGAGAACAAATAGCAAGTATTTCTATTTCCCGCCACACTACAGAGAGACGTATTTCCCAGATCAGTGCTGAAATTCATGCTCATTGCAGAGTGATTTGAAGAATTCTGTTGCATTCAGTTTGGCCCTCGATGAATCCACAGATATTAAAGATAACCCTCAACTGGCGATATTTGTTCGTTATGTTACTGGCGATGGAAATGTGAAAGAAGAAACTCTTGGACTTAATAACCCTAAGAGAAACCACCGGAGGAGTTGACATAAGAACGCACTTGACGAGGCATTATCAAATGCTCAAGTACCATTGAATAAACTTGTCAGTGTTGCAACAGATGGAGCACCAGCTATGGTAGGACAAAATGTAGGCCTAGTTGGGCTCTTGACACGCGATCCCAAGTATGCTGTGTGTCTCTTTATTCACTGTATCATTTACTGTGGTCATTTGGTAAGCAAGTACTTTGGGTATGACAGTGTTATGAAATGTGTTCTAGAAATTGTGAATTTCATTCGTTCAAATGCAAAAACGCACCGAGCGTTTAGAAATTTTATTGAGGAGCTGGATCTTCAAGATAAGCCAGATGACCTTTCATTCTACTGTATTGTAAGGTGGTTATCAACTAATAATCTCCTAAATACGTAGGTTTGTTGCACTGTTGGAGCCTATCATTGATTTCTTGAAAGAAAAGGGAAAGTCATACCCACAACTAGAAGATCACGAATGGGTGCAGGATCTGATGTTTTTTACTGATGTAATACAACACCTTCAAAATCTAAATTTGGCACTTCAGGGAAAGGATAAGGTCATTTCTGACCTTACACAGACAGTTTTCAGTTTCCAGAATAAAATAAAGCTCTTCCAAAAAGATTTAGTTACAAAAAATTTGACCACTTTCCCCACCTGAAAAACAGAGCAAACACTTTTCCTGATATTGAAATAAAAGATAGTAAATTGGAGGAATACAAAGGTAAATTAGGACTAATTGATGATTTTCAGTTCAGGTTTGATGAACTAAAAAAGCTAAAACCATGCTTCGAATTTCTTGTAAATCCTTTCCTGATTGATGTCGTCAACGATGGCTGTCCTGTTACCACACCTTTGTTACGGAAGCTGCTTCAATATAAACAGAACTTTTGGAGCTACAGGAGGACGTGGGTTTGAAGTTGATACATAAAAGCTTATCTGCAGATGAGTTTTGGAAGCAAGTACCAGAGACAAAGTATCCTCACCTCAGGAAAACCAGTTTCCGACTTATCTCAGTTTTTGGGACAACTTATTGCTGTGAAGCACTCTTCTCGGTAATGCAGTTTGTAAAGTCAAAACATCGTGCTGCCCTCACTAACGAACACCTGACTGAGCTTCTTCATACCGCCTTAACATCACAACAGCCAGACTTTAAAGCATTAACAGCCAAAATGAAGACCAAACTAAGCCTTCTACAAGCAGTAATTAAACAATTTAATAATGTGAGTATAACTATATGTATATGTTTTTAATAATTAAATTATTTTAAAATATTTTGCGGCTCTCGTACATCTGAAAAACGTCGTCCAGGAAACTTGGCCACCCCTGGCACTATAGAGTGATGAGAGTAAGCTTGGTTCACAGAGTATAAGAAACACTTTGAAGATTTGTTTTTGTGATTTCTTATTCATATTTCGAACTAATAACCGCGGTAGCATATCAGAGAGGACCTATACAGATTAATGTGGAATCCGAACCCTGGTTCGAAACATCTCTACCTGAATGACAGCCACCCATCCAACTGCTTGGAGGATGGGTGGGTTTGGATTGGACTTATCATAAAATAATATAGATTTATCTTCAGATGTTGTTTAGTTTTAAAATATATGACCCTGTAAAAATGTCACATTTGAATTCATGAAAATAATGAATTTAGTAGCACTGCGAGTGAGCCTTTGAGTTTAAAGAAAAAAATTTTAATACTTTCCTGAGGTTTAAATGCTATATTTATTAGTAACTGAGCAAAAAAAATTGTTTTTTTTCAAATTATGCTATTTATATCTCAAAGCAAAAAATTTTTCGTTCAAAATGAGAAGAGGCAAAAAGATTATATTCCTGGGAACATCTGGTATCTGGATTTGAAATGGGTTAAGTCATCTACTTAAAGGGGAGCCTACTGAAAAATTAATATACGAGTATATATATATATATATAACCTTTCCCAGTAATTTAGTTCTTTGTATCCATTGGTCTGGCTGTGAAACTTCTCTGAATCCCTTCTAATTCACTAATGTCTTCTTTTTATATGGGGATGTTAAGACCGAGCAGTATTCCAATACATATATATATAATAATATATATATATATATATATATATATACAGGGCCGGATCTAGAAGTTGGGAGGCCCTAGGCCTAAATATATGAAAATATGACTTAATTATCGGTAGTATACCAGCAATATTAGAATCCCGCATAGACAGAACTATGGATCAGACTAGTCTCTAATCACTTAAAAATTAAACCAAACCAAAATAATCACGCATGGAAATTGTATAAGAAATATAAATAAACCATACAAATAAGTATAAATTATAATATGAATCAAGATTTGTATCGAAAATATAAGACAATGATTTCTAAGATTTATATAATATTAGGTAATGACTTTCAATAGTATACAAACGTTTTTCATATGTGATGTATAAGAGATGTTGACATTTCATTTTTTATAATAGTGAGCGATCGACTTAGGCTAAATATTAATGCTTTAATATTTGGTTCAGATGCTCCTTGAATATTACAGCAATGCTTTTCTACTTTTCTTCGAGCTAAACTCTTCAATTAATTGAGAATAATCTAATGAATTTGTTATATCGTTTTCTATTGATAACATAGCTAATGATTGCAATCTCGCTGAGACATGGTGGAACGCAAATATGTTTTAATAAGTTTGAGACGCGAGAAACTTCTTTCAGCCGAAGCAACAGTAACTGGGATGGTTATACTATTCGAAGTGCAACATAAACATTAGGATAAATCTCACTTAGTTGTTTTTGCACTATATAAACAAGGGCATTTCCGAGATCTGTTTTCTCAGGTATAAAACCTGCAAAGTACTTTAAGTTCTTCATAGAGTTCTAAATCATTAATATCACTGAACAGAACGCGCAAAACGGCTTGAGCGAGGCCCCCTTTGGCGCGAGGCCCTAGGCGATCGCCTAGTTCGCCTATAGCTAAATCCGGGCCTGTGTGTGTGTGTATATATATATAGATATATTATATAATATATATATATAGATATATATATATAATATAATATATATATATATATTGCAATACTGTTCGGTCTCAACATCCCCATATAAAAAAGAAGACATTTGTCAGTACATTGTAAAACCAATGTATTTATTTATTATTAATAAAGGTTATTCAATTCAAATTCAATTCAATTGGAAAGGATTCAGAGAAGCTTCATAACTAAGATCAATGGATGCAAAGAACTAAATTTCTGGGAAAGGTTACGTGAATTTAACTTATATTCACTGAAAAGTAAAGAGACACACACCATTATTTACACAAGTTTGGAAAATAATGGAGGAACTAGTCTCTAATCTAGTTTGAACCAATAACCATCCAAACAACAGTGGAAAGTATGATAGGAAAGGAAGAAGTGTCGTGTTCCCAGAATAAAGGCTGATAGGAAACATCCTCAACCCTGAAGGAAAAAGGAAAATAGTTTTCTGTGAGGGGACCAAGACTGTTTACCCAGCTGCCTAAGGAGCTAAGGAACACGAGTGGCGTGGCGGCGGATATCTTCGAAAGAAGACAAGACGGCTGGCTCAGAACAATTTCAGATAAGCCGGCGTACCTGGACTATGTGAGGTGGAGAGTACAAGAAACCAACTCTTTACTCACCAGGCCAACTTAAGAGGAGGGGCAACAAGCTTGACCTTCGTGAAATGAGGAATCATCGCATGGAACATTTGAAAGGTTGAAAGTATATACTGTGTATAATATAATATATATATTAATTATATATATATATATATAATATTATATATATATATATATAGAGCCTATATAGGATCACTTTAACATATTGCTTCCCAAAGCATTCGGGAAGCACTATTGTAGTGCCCAACCCATTTATTTATTATGGTACTGGACACCCTTTTAATTACGTTAATTCACTTCACTGACACCCTTTAAGTTGGGCGTACCCTTGATTTTATTTGAAATTATTTCTTATTTTCGTCCAGGATGACTCGGCCTATCCAGACGGATGGCCCTTTAAATTGATAGGCTAGGTTCCTTCGGCTTTCCAGAAGCCTACTTTGAATGTTAATTCACCTCAGCTAACAAGAGAGGCCTATTGCAAGGTATCTAAAACAACACACGCCCTCTTATAAAGTTTATTAAATGTTACTCGAAACAGTACATGAATTTAGAAATTTATTCTGAAGTAAATTTATCAATTTCCATACAATGCAATCCAATCTTAAATTCAAAGACAAAGGTCACAGTTATCTGAATTTAAATCGTTTAAATTTACCAATTTTCTGTAAAATACAATTCAATTATAAATCCAAAGAAAAAGTTCACAGTTATCTGAATTTAAGTAATTTATATAGAGGGGCTTTATATTTTAGTAACAATAAAACTTAGCACTAAATGACATTATTAAAATCGACAAAGAAATTGGAAAGAATGAATTACTTACAAAGTTTAGAAGTTATTCTCAACAGTTCTGCGCGAGTCCCGCAGATTTATTTCCAGAACAGACAACCAAAAACCAAGAGTCTCATATAATTTTCAGGTCCTTCCCAAAATTATTGACGGTTCACGCAAAATAGGTCGCAAACTTACTTACAGTTTTAACCTTCCTCTTGAACCCAATTACGTTCATTGAAAATTCATAAAACTCTTGGTCTGTTGGCTAACATTAATTACGATCCAATCAAGTTCTCGGTTAAGGTCGCTAACAATAAAATTCTTATGCACAAGTTTCCGCGTAAACGAATGACAGGCAATACAAGTTCTTAATTTCAATTTGGAGACAATTTATACTTTCAATTCTAAATTTTCTTACACCACAAGTCTAAATGAGCTTATTTAGCCACAGTTAACTTCAAGGAGGAACGACTACAACTGACTTAACAATTTTCGAATTTACTTTACAATTTTGAAGGACCCCGCCTTCCAAAGTTCTGAAAGCCTATCAAACCATTTGTTTTTCCTAAGACCGTCCCCCAGAAGGCTATTACCCATACAAGAGGGACAGAAGGCGTCTTTACTACGTTTCCCAGGATCCTGGGCTCCCTGATTGGAGCTGGACCTGATTTCCGAGTGTAGACCCCTCCTTCTTCCCAAAAATACATTTAAATATAGTTAACAGATTCGAAGTCCCAATTTTATGACCCCCTCGTGGTTCAACTTTAGCAAGCGTCTTCGAATCTGTCTTACAAAAGTCGCACCATCCCGCGAAACGAACCAAAAACTTTTCGACCCAGCGAAAGAGGAACCCAACCATTTGCATATACATCCAAATCCGTTGGATTGCCCTTCCAGCTGGGGTCGGGTCTCGGTGATAAACCTCTGTCCCCACGTGGTTTGGCTTTATTACTTATCTGAGAATCCGAATTAAGATAGAACAAACGTTAAACAATCTGAAACACTTCTGATTTATTCGTTCATGAAGGTTTATAAGCCAAACCACACTGCGTTCAGAGATGTACACCACGAAATCTTAAAACTAAAATTCCTGCACTTATTTTATAAAAGATTTCTGCATGCAAACTTCATGGTTACGACACTATGTTAAAGTGATCCCTCCTGGGAAGCAATATGTTAAAAAGAGAAAGGTTAGTTGGTTAGAAAGAGGTTGGCAATCTAGGAGATAACCTACCGGCCGTAAACAAAGCTATAAATGCCCTAACCGGGCATTCTTTATATATTTAATGTAGGTTAACTGAATGCCCGGTTAGGTCAACTGTACGCCCTTGATGATTGGTTAGGTTAAGTCGTGATATTTTCGTTAGTTTTAACGCACTCCTTACTTTTATAAGGGTAATAATAATCAGTGGTAGGCAACCTTTTTTGAAAATGGGTCAATTTGATTAATTGTTAATTTGAAAATGGGTCAGTGTTCAAAATTTAAATCAAAATACACTATTTTCGGGGCATTTTAAAATAAAGAACACTCTTCATGTAATAATATTTATTATTTTATATATACTATATACTACAATTGACCCGCGGGTCAGAGGTTGCCGACCACTGCGGCCTATATTATTCCTCCATCCATCCACATATATTATATTGCATTACAGCATGGGGCAGTTCCAAGAAATATATAAAACAACCTTTGGAAGATATTCATAAAAAATGTCCGCGAACTCTCGCGAAAAATGATAACAGACAAAGCCACACTTCCCCAATGTTTAAAGAGATAAATATTTTAAAACTAAATGACTTATACAAATTCACTGTTGCTATCAATATGTTCACAGCTATCAATAAAAATCAACATACATCACCCATGTAAAGAGCAACCACCCCACATCAAATTTACCATCGTAATAACACCAGACTGGCCAGAGATTTTATACATAAAACTAACTATACAATAGAAACTGCAGAAAATTCACTCTCTTTCAAAGGAGCAGAGGTATGGAATGCAATTCCCACGCGTATCAGGCAGGCTTCATCACTAAATGCTTTTCACAAATCACTAAAAAAAGCACTTTATTTGCTCCTACTGATGTACAAGTTCACTACTACCAATTTTACCATAGTAATGAAGTTTCCATTTTGCAATCAACTATTTAAAATATGCTAATTTCATTAAGCACTTTTAATCTTGTAATCTCTTGTTTTTTATAATTTTTATTACGCATCATTTGTTTCCTATTAAATATTCAATAAATCATTTAATTTAAAATTATGTAACATTTTGTAAACTTTATATTGTATTTATTGAAATGAAAAATGAAAATGAAAATGAAAAGGTTTATTGGCAGACTATAGTCCATATGACAAATATTATTAATACAATGACAGTATATGAACTGTCATTATTAATACAATGACAGTTCATATACTAAGGATAGAAATATATACAATTGATTAATTATTATTATTATTATTATTATTATTATTATTATTTGTTATTACTATTACTATCACTATTTTTTATGTAATAAATAAACTAACTGTCATTAATTTTGGCTAAAAAGCCTTCATGCTTCCAGCGTCATATTCAGATGAGAGCACTTTGAATATATTAAAGAAGAAAGTATTATTGCGTTCGCTAATTCCATATTATTTCTATATTTAATGAGGGATAGGTTTTTTTTATGTATCATAATATCAGATGCAGGTTAGATTTCGGTTTACATTTCTATGTATCTGCATTCTGCACCTATTCATCTATCTATCCATCTATATTCATTCATCTATTGAACTATCTATACCCACTCATCTGTCTATCTATCGAATTACTTAATAACTTGTAGATGTTCCCAAATAGGAGGACTACGTCTTGACCCCGTCGTAACACCGCTTTTCATTAGATCAACGAGGTTGCGCGACGTTGAATGCATTTAGTAGTTAGATGGGTGCCCATCCTTTACTTTCAGATGATGTAGCAACCCGTAGATGGCTCGGATGGTAAAGCTGTAGCCCGTAGGTCCCCTCCGTTGTATGACCTTTGCTGTTACGATGGAGGTTAAGCAATTCCAAACATTATTTATTCCCAAATATAATAATAATAATAATAATAATAATAATTATTATTATTATTATTATTATTATTATTATTATTATTATATTACTTATCGAGCGGTGATGAAACCAATGACCTTCATATATATATATATATATATATATATATAATAAAAGAATGTGACATTAATGTCATCAAATATCTAAAAATTGTAAAACTGTCACTTTTATTCTTTTTGAAATAAAGATTTAGATTTTAATTCTTGAATTCTTTCATTTGGGCAGTGATTATCAATAACTACAAACTTATTATATAATTATAAGCATACTGTTATTTTGTTTGCTTGTCATAAGTAACAAAGAAAGAAACTTACTAAGGATCTAGGCCTAGGTATATGTTAACAGCCTGCAAAATTTGTCCAGCCAGACCAAAGTTGTAAAAAATAGTTTTTTCTATACAATCTGGTCACATATAATTATAGTCTAATTAACTAATTGTAATTAACTATCATAATAATAACTATATAAAATCTAAAAACTAAAATACAAAATATATTTAGACTAAACTATAGGTTTCCAAGAGGAAAGATTTCCATAGTAGGCTCAGTTTCTGTACCTAGCCTAGATATAAATTATTTTTATTTTTACAATAGACCTGGGACTATTTGTTAATTTAGTAAAATAACTTATCATATAAATCATTTAATTTCTTGGTTAAATTTGTATACCTCAGCCATTACGAATATGCACAATTTTCTTTGAATATTAATTTATTTTAATTGAAAATCACTTAACCTACTTAGTTTAAAAATGAAGTTGGAGCTCTTAAACTCTGCATTTTCAAAAAATATATTAGAAATTAGTAATACCTAAATTAAAATTAAATATCAGCTGCACTCTTCTTACAAAGGCTGCTTAAAAATATGTTAGTTTACCTTAAAACTGCTGTACACTTATTGTTTCCAAAATTCAAGAAAACGTAGTGTGGACACTCATACCAAAAAATGTTTCAATTAAAGTTTCAGTGTTTGTTTTCATTTAAAGAACCATAGTGTGAATTGGGTATAACGACTGGTGCCGCTCACTAAGCAAATTATATATCCATTTTCCTACTTTTCCATATATTTCCAATTTTCCATATATTTCAGTTTGTGTACTAGATTCCATGGTCACACCGAACGCCTTGGCAAAGTCTGTGTATATCACATCATAGTTTTCAATATTTTCGAGCACATAGTAATGTTGTTATAGTGTTCTATCAGTCGGGATCTCATGATAAGGAGTCGCGAGCGCTACAATCACGCTACGATGTGATAAAAGCGTTTAGTGTTTCCTTAGTCGTTTAAGTCAACAACAGGTTGTGTTAACTTTCATCCCATTTAGTCCATATTTTACTCGAACAAGCGTTCATCATAATCCTGATTAACAATTATTATTATTATTATTATTATTATTATTATTCAGAGTAACTTGAAAGGACATTAGAAATACAAACGGGAAAATGAAACTTCTTATTTTAATTTCAACTTCAAATTGTAGCAATTGAAAGTATTCGTACGGTTGAGTTAAAATTTAAATCAAATGAATAAAATCCTTTCTTTTCATCATTCAACAAAAAAAAAAAAAAATGATTTTGCGAATTTTTTTCTCCTCATTTCATTTCGCTTTCCGCAAAACCAGTTCTATCTTAAGCACGTTTTATAAACATGTTTAGATCTCGCTTCAGAGCTCCTGCTATTAATTTTAAAGAAACAATAAATAAGGTCTGTTTAACCAGCAGAAAATATACTCTTTTAGATGTAAAAGTGAGTAACAAAAGAGAGAGAGAGAGAGAGAGAGAGAGAGAGAGAGGAGAGAGAGAGAGAGAGAGAGAGAGTCTAAATGAAACACATTGTGATGAAAATGTATAAACACATTCATTCAGTCGAGAATTTATGCAAGAAGTTTAATGCAGTAAATTCACTGTCTTGATTTGATATAAATGAAGACGATGCTTTGAAAATTGTAATAAAACTTACAGGTTTAAACATACAGACATACCGTATGAGTGAGTTCTTATAATACCGTATATTGTAGTGATTTTATATATATATATATATATATATAAAATTCAGCCAAAAATTAGTAATTGAGAGTGTGTATTTTAGGGGACTTATTTAACTTCTTTCTTAACGGCAAATGTCACATGACGGAGGGGACCTACAGCTTTACGCAGGGTCTGAACTGCGGGTCGATACATCATCTGGACGCGGACTGAACTGTCGAGACCCACTGTCGCTTAACTTCGCTGATTAACGGGAAATGGTGTTACGACAGAGGCCACAACGTAGCCTAAATTAAGAATACACATAATCAAAGTATCGACATAATCCCCCCCCCCCCCCCCCCCCCCCGGATTTAAAAATTCTCAAACTAGTAAAAATCTACAAACTAAACATTGCCTCTTGTATCTATAAAATTGTCAGTAATACCTCTCCAGATTCGAAGGAGGAGATTGTAGACACCAATCGACCAGGGAAGTACTCTGGTGTGGATGTTAGGCAGGAGAAAGGGAGTGCTGGAACTCCCTTTTCTCCTGTCACTGTCCTCCTTAGCTGATCTTTTTCCGTGTCTCATCTACCTTGCGAGCAGTCCAGTATACTCTCAAACACAAACTTCTCCCTTTATTCCTCACTACAAAACCTTTTCAAATTTTATATTAAAAAAAAATGGCATCATTGAGCCTTGGAGACTTTGTATTTGGCTCTCCCCGTCTTCTGTGGAGGGATCACTTTTGTGGGCGCTCGCCCTTAGCCCCATCCTTCCTACATAAAAAAATAGATATTATCCAAACAAAATATTAGTTTCTCAGATCCAACATCGCTTTGACCAAAGACAATGAAACAGATACATCAGTAAACCAAATTATACCATAGATTGTGCAACTAAACGCTCCACTGGACCCAACCTCTGAAACAGCCTCGAGCGACTGACGAATCAAAACAAGTTAAAAAGCTTAAAAAAAAAAAATTCACATAATAATCCAAACCGTTGAATGCAATTATCATATTTCTAATTCAACCATCTTCTACGGTAATGTTCCCTTCTCGCTTTACAGTACAGTACAGTAATTACAGTCGAGATAATTTTACCAAAATTTACCCAAATTTCTCGTACATTTGTCAGTTAAGGTATTCAGTATTATACGCAAACTCTATTATAAGAAACAGATACTAAAGAACGTTTGTGTAATCCTTCCTAAAGTACGTATATATAAAAATATATGTACTCTCCAACACTGAAAAAAGAAATTTCATTGAATTTAAACAAAAAGTATGTTTACATTTTAGACTAACAAAGCGCCATATTCAAAATTATGTAGGGCCCATTTATATATATATATTATATATATATATATATTATGTTATGCATTGTGCGTACAGTTTCATATCGTATTTGAAAAGTCTCTTGCGGAGGTCCTCGAATCCGCATGCTAAGATGAAGACCAACGATCCCGAACAGGAGTCAAACATGGACGTCAGCGATAACCAGAATTACGAATGAAGGAAAAGGAGGACGAAAATTTTAAAAATTCTCATTTTTATTTATTTATTTTTTGAGTTCCGTTCTTTTTCCCTTTTCAATTCATCCCCTTTTCACGATACGTCTGTATCATGGAAAGGGGAAACTTTGGGGAAAGTGGGAAACTTGAGGCTAGTGAGATTCGAACCCGCTACTAGCATGGATTCGGAGCGAGCGCGCTACCGAATACGCCATCCAGTGAGAGACTAAATTTCCTTTTTTATTATTGTAACGAAGAAAGAGTTCAATTGTAAATCGTATAAGGAATTAATTCCTTCATTTCAACTCATTTCATCCTAGTTTTATACGGGGTGAACCAAAACTCCGACTCCATAAGGAATATTTATTAATCAATAAATATTCAAAATGCGAGCTGTGAAGCCGTTTTCATTTGCTAATACACTTACACAAACAACTGCGACATTGGGTAACATTTTACTAGAGACGCTGGTACACACGAATTTCGAAGTCACTTCTAGTTCCGTCATGGTGCGTGGGCATGATGTATAAACCACTTCAGGTGACACCACAAAAAGTAAAAATTCGAAAGGAGTGTGCCAACGTCTCTACCAGTATTTTACTTAATATCCGTAGTACTTTACGGAAGAAAATTTACATATTTATACTAGGGGCACTCAGTACATTTTGCTCATCCTTTTTCTTAGATAAATAATAGGCCATGGGGCTGAAATGTCTTTTGGGCCATAAGTTTGAACTTTCTACGCTTCACATAACCGGAATTTTCCAGTTTGATCCTCCCCTTCTTGTATAAAACCGCTTTTAAACGCCCTTGTATAAAACCGATGGTTAACGCAGTTTCGAAAATGGTGTCTAACAGTGCTGTGCGTCGTAAACAGAGAGCTGTTATCGAGTTCTTAATCGCAGAGAAGGAAACAGTTGGAAATATTCACAAACGTCTACAAAACGTTTACGGAGATGTGTTGTTGATCGAAATACAGTTGGACGCTGATCTAAACGTGTGAGATCATCGGAGAGAAGGAGAGCCAGCCTCGATGATCAGCCACGCAGCGGTCGCTCGGCATCGGCTGTGACATCTCACACTGTACAACGTGCTAACAGCATCATTCGATCAAATCGGCGCGTCACATACAAGGAGCTATCACTGGAGCTAGGAATTAGTGAAGGATGTGAATACGATAATTCAACAACTGGGATACTAAAAAATGTGTTCACGGTTTGTTCCTCGCGAACTGACTGAAGATCACAAAGCCCAAAAAAAAGAAATTGTTTCCGAGTCGTTGGTTCGATACGAGACAGAAGGGGATGACTTTCTTTCACGAATTGTGACTGGGGACGAGACTTGGGTACACCACTTTGAACCTGAAACAAAACGCAAATCCATGGAGTGGCATCACGCAGTCCCCCCCATGCAAGAAAAAGTTCAAAATGGCTCCCTCTGCAGGAAAGGTTATGGCCACCATCTTCTGGGACATGAAAGGGGTGATTCTGGTGGGCATTATGAAGAAAGGACAAACAATCAACTCAGAGGCATATATTGCTACCCTACAGAGACTCCAGAGACGTATAAAGCGAGTTCAACTGGAGAGAAAACTGGAAGACGTCCTTCTTTTACACGATAACGCAAGACCACACAACAGTTTGCAAACAAGAGAGGCTATCACAAAAATGCGCTTGACTGTGTTATCCCACCCTCCATACAGCCCGGATCTGGCACCTTCATCCTTCCATTTGTTTGGGCCAATGAAGGATACTATTAGTGGAAGAAAGTTTCAGTGACGATGAGGTTGTTGAGGAGGTTAAGAGGTGGCTCCAGCGGAACCCAGCGGACTTTTACCAGCAAGGAAGAAAGGCCCTTGTTTCGAGGTGGAGGAAAGCCGTAGAAAAGGATGGAGACTATGTGAAAAAATAAAAACTTGTAAAAAAGGTATGTAACTACTTGTGTACAAAATTTCTGGAACTTACAAGGAAACTTGGAAAGAAAAAAAAGAAGGTGGGGCAAAATATATTGTTGGTTGGTTTGGTTTGCTCATTGTATCAGTTGCTCGGAGACACTAGCACTGGACCTCCGAGTGGCTTTCGTACATTTCCACAGCCTGCGGTTTGGAAAACTATATATATATATATATATATATATATATATATATATATATACACTGTGTGTGTGTGTGTGTGTGTATATATATATACACTACCAGTCAAAAGTTTAAGTACACCTACTAATTTCCAATGTTTTGCTGCTTAGCTCATGACATAAACTTCAAATGTAAACTTAACAGGTACTAGAGATGAACTTGCTTACCTGACTTTCATATTGTATGCTTCAGTGCATCTACCCTATGCAGTGTGTTGTAACACAGAAGCTTCTTCAAAATAGCCTTCAAAATGTGTTAATTTACGTCTAGCATGCAACCTAAAATGAATGCCATTAGCTCTGCAAAAAGGTCAAAAAACAGTTTAAAAGTCTTTATTGGGGTAGTGTGTTTCTTCAGGAGTATGTTAATACATGTGTTCAGTTATTAACATGCGCTGCAGGTCTTTACATATAAAATCCTTGCAGAGGAGCTAACTGTGTAGTTTAAGGTATATTTCTGTGTTTCAAAAAGCAAAAATGGGTGCTAAAGCTCAGTTAACAACAGAAAAAAGACAGTCGATTGTAACTTTGAGAAATGAGGGCCAATCACTGAGGCAAATTGCAAAAATATTAAAAGTTTCTGTGAATGCGGTTGCTTGTGCCATTAAACGGTACGAAGAAACTAGTCAAAATAAGGACAGGAAAAGGTCAGGGCGACCAAGAACCACAACAGACTCAGAGGACAAGTATATCCGAGTCACCAGTCTGCGCAACAGACGCCTCACAGCACCTGAAATCAAAGCCCAGCTGAACAACTCCAGAACTACAACAGTTTCAACATCAACTGTTCAGAGTAGACTAAGAGAGGTAGGATTAAAAGGACGAACTGCAGCAAAGAAACCAATGCTGAGACTCCAGAACAAAAAGAAAAGGCTAGCCTATGCTAAAAAACACCAAAAATGGACTGTTGAGCAGTGGAAATTTGTCCTTTGGACTGACGAATCAAAGTTCGAAGTTTTTGGATCCAAACGCAGAGTATTTGTGCGGCGCAGAGCGGGTGAAAGAATGACACAGCAGTGTGTTGTGCCAAAAGTGAAGCACGGTGGAGAAAGTGTGATGGTCTGGGGATGTTTTGCAGGGGAGCAAATTGGAGATCTCCACAAAGTCAATGGAATATCACAGCATTCTACAGCGCCATGCCATCCCATCTGGACTGCGACTAGTTGGCCAACAGTTCATAATGCAGCAAGACAACGATCTTAAACGCACTTCCAAGCTGTGTCAAAATTACTTGAAGCAGAAAGAACGGCAACGTCAGCTCACAGTTATGGAGTGGCCATCACAGTCCCCGGATCTGAACCCCATCGAGCTAGTGTGGGATGAACTGGATCGACGAGTGAAAGCCAAGCAGCCATCCAGTGCTCAGAAGCTCTGGGAACTCTTACAAGAGTGCTGGCAGCAGCTTTCACCAGACTATCTTCTTTCTCTTGTTGAGCGCATGCCTCGAATTTGTTCTGCTTTAATTGCTGCTAAAGGAGGCTATTTCGATGAATCTAAAATTTAGACTTTGCTTTTGGTAAATTGCCCTGATTTGTTATTTAAGTTCCTATGTTTGTACTTATGAATTTGTGTCATGATAACTTAGTTAATAAATAAAAAACTTTAAACAAAATTTGAAATTTATGAATATTTCAGGGTGTACTTAAACTTTTGACTGGTAGTATATAGGTGTGTATATATATATATATATGTATATTAATATATATATATATATATATATTATATTATATATATATATATATATATATATATATATATATATATATATATACTGTGGCAAAAAAAAGGGTTCACTCTAAAAACAGCCATGAAATCAACATTTATTAACCTGACCGTTAACCATCACCTTGCTTACAAGCAACACAAAAGAACACCAGGTAATTCCACAGCTTACACTAAACAACATCAACATTCCACACACTCACAGGACCAAAATACTTGGGGTCACATACAACACATCATTATCTTTGGCAAACCACATTCAGGATATTAAAAACAAATGTACGTCAAGACTTAACACGCTTAGGGTACTAACAGGCACAAACTTTGGACACCAGCAGGAAACAACATCACTCATATACAAACAATATATTCGCTCAGTTATGGACTATGCTAGGCCATGCTGGGCACCCATTATCTCAAACACACACATAAACACCTTACAGACAATACAAAACAACGCACTTCGTATCATTACAGGATGCACTCAAACAACACCAATAGAACACCTGCACACAGAAACAAAAATACTGAAAGTTAGGGAACATTCAGACATGAGGGGAACACAATTCATGGCAGCAGCGACAACTAACCCACAACACCCTTGCCACTACATGTACAATCACGCACCGACACCTCGCATCATTAAGGTAACACCAGAGAGACATTATAACCAAATACTCCATTCCATACCACGCCCCACAGACATCACACAGTACAGAAAACACATACACACACACCTAACCCACAAAGCACTGACACGACTCGGTCCGAATGCGGTCCTAGGTGCGAAGCCGCCACCCATTAACAGGTCAGAGGTCAGCCTGAGCAGATCGGATCGAGTTAACTTAGCACGATTCCGATGTGGGCATCACCCCAACTTACTAACATATAAACACAGACTAGACAACTCCATAGACGACACCTGCCACCTGTGCCACGACACACCACAGACAATTGAACACATTATGACAGACTGTACCACTCTAGCACAACAACGAACAAAACACAACATCACTAGTGCGCTGAACCTCTGGTCCACTCCGAAGAGGGCGATCGGTTACCTGCGTGCCGCCGGCTTGCTCGATCAGGGTGGGCGGTTCTAGGACAGTTCATACCAGGACAGCTCATACCAGGACAACTCATACCCAGACAACTCATACCCGGACAACTCATACCTAGGACAACTCATACCTAGGACAACTCATACCTAGGACAACTCATACATAGGACCATTTAGAAAAAAAAATGAAAAATTAATGAAAACATTTATTTTGTAAAATTAAAATTAATTTAAACATTTAGAATTCATGCAAGTTATTAATGAAAACATTTTGAAATGAAAACATTTATTTGTAAAATTAAAAATTAAATTTAAACATTTAAAATTCATGCAAGTTATATACAGTATATATATATATTATATATATATATATATATATATATATATATATATATATATATATATCTATATATATGATACACACAGACCGTGCATGGAACAAGGAACTCTTCTGGGATAATTAAATCCACTATAGTCTGAATAAGTAATGGTAAATGAAATACCATAGTTTTTCTTTTTCATGATGCAAGCCCGACGTGGGCAACGGGTCTCTCGCAAAGAGGTCCCATAGATATAGCTTCCCTCACCAGCTATCTGCAAAGCAGACAGGATCCAGCTTTGGGACATGGATCTAGGGTTTAAAGCAGCCTAGCCCCACTACATTTAGAACCTCAATATAAGTAAAAGACTCGTTGCATTCACGTCGGATTGAATAAATCAAAGAAAAAGGGGCAACGAGTCTTTTACTTATATTGAGGTTCTAAATGTAGTGGGGCTAGGCTGCTTTAAACCCTAGATCCATGTCCCAAAGCTGGATCCTGTCTGCTTTGCAGATAACTGGTGAGGGAAGCTATATTTATGGGACCTCTTTGCGAGAGACCCGTTGCCCACGTCGGGCTTGCATCATGAAAAAGAAAAACTATGGTATTTGTCATTTACCATTACTTATTCGGACTATAGTGGATTTAATTATCCCAGAAGAGTTCCTTGTTCCATGCACGGTCTGTGTGTATCATAAAAAACTCAGGGAACCATTGGGTTCATTGAATGCCCAGTTAGGTCAACTGTACGCCCTTGACGATTGGTTAGGTTTAGTCGTGATATTTTCGTTAAAACTAACGAAAACATCACGACTAAACCTACCCAATCGTCAAGGGCGTACAGTTGACCTAACCGGGCATTCACATTTTATCTTATGTAAATAATGGTTCTCTATTTATTATATGTTTGCAATAAATAATAAATTTGTTGTTATTGTTTTCTTATCTTATTTTGGTTAATTTGCAGAGTTTAAACTTTCGGGGTGGATATAGATGAAAAGATCAACATTGGGGTGGTAATTGTTGAAGAGAGTATGAGTTGTCCTAGGTATGAGTTGTCCTAGGTATGAGTTGTCCTAGGTATGAGTTGTCCGGGTCTGAGTTGTCCGGGTCTGAGTTGTCCGGGTATGTGTTGTCCTGGTATGAGCTGTCCGGTCACGGGGTGGGCTGATCGGCTAAACAACAACAACAACAACATTTATTAACCAATCATAATGAAACTCATACAGAGCAAAACTATGTAAATAGTATATATGTACACCAATTTTCAAATTATTATATTAAAAATTAATGATTTAATGAGGATTGTTTATTTTCAACAAATTTTGTTGGTGAACATCGCTCCAGTTTTGAATTCTGGGAGTCCACAAAGGCGGTAAAACTTTGGTAATAAAATTTTTATTCTCATTTTAGTTATAAAATACATCATAATACTTATAAAATATAGGAAATGCCTCCATTAAAAAACCATGAAAATTAGAAAAGGATTTTGAATTTCGAAACAACTTAAATCCTAAGTTTACAAAAGAAATCAAATTAACATTTTACTCTTTTGGAATTCCTATTAAAAAAATTGTTCAATGCGTTTCCCTTCTGTTTCAACAATTTTCTTCAATCTTGGACGAAATTCATCAATGATTTGATCGATCTGCTCCTGTAGTAACTTTTCCCACTTCTCCACAAGAAGCTGACGCGAGTGATCAACATTTTTCACCCTGCTCCTCTAAACTGTCTGTGCCAAATTTTTCCAGATTCCATAGTTAACAGGGTTCAAGTCAGGACTGTCAGGTGGCCAATTTTGGGGTTCAAGTAATTCTGAGACACTATTTCTTAAGTATTCCACAGTTGCTATTGCTGTATAGAACGTTGCTCCGTCTTGCTGAAAAAGATAATAACCACCGTTGGCCAGATTTTGCATTTCGGGAAGTATGTTTCGCAGCAGAGTATTTCGATAGTACTCGGCATTGACTTTTACACAAGGCTCAATGAAATGAATGGATGTTTTTCCTAACTTTGATATACCAACTGGTACCATGACAGTAGCTGAGAAATGACTTCTGGTTGCAAAAAGTCTGCTATCAAGTATTTCATTCTTACATTGGACGTGCGAGTAAAAACTCTGTCATTTTGACTGTTCCGAGGTGGCTCCACAGTGAATCTCTCTTCATCAGTGAAAAAACCTTTGAAAGTTTATCACATGTTACTCGCCGTAAGATTTGTTTTGATCTTTGAACTCGTTTCTGCTCATCAGTTTGAGTAATCTTTTGTCCGTGCACTATTTTGAAAGGTTTTAGTTGAAGATCTTGTTTAATTATGCGTCTCACGCTAGTTTCTGATAATTGTAACTCTTTTGATATGCGAGCTGATGTCATATGGGTCCCTGGCTGGTTTCCCTGACTTAATATACGTTCTTCGACGTCGTCAATATTGTCTTGTATGCGAACAGTTTTTGGTCGCCCACTTCCCTCTCTTCTTTTGATATTCCCGGTCTCGTCAATTATTTTCTTTCGAAGCTTTCCCAAACCACCAAGAGTCCATCCTTTGTTGGGGAATTCGGAGAGTAGTTTCGTTCGTCCATATCCCTTTTTTAGTCTATATTGCTTAATTATAATCTTATCTTTCTCTGAAAATGGCATATTCACTATATTTTATAACCCTGCAAAAATAAATCGCATATTAGAATTTCCAAAAATGAAAATGGAAATAAAGGATTCTTGATTAGTTTGTCGAGCATCAGTTGTAGTATTATTAGAGAAATATTTAATAAATCGTTATTTTTGATAGCTTCGAACTGAAATTTGGTTTACAGGTAGATGTTTTATGTAATCTTACGTGTATAAGTTTCATACTGATTGCTTGAAAAATGTTGATTCCATCGATGTTTTTAGAGTGAATCCTTTTTTTGTGGCAGACGGTGTGTATATATATATATATTTTTTTTTCCTTCAGGGTGTGTATCATTTATTTATTTCTCGTGTTTAATTGTTAAATTCATCTCATATATACACATGTAGTGACCAATTGAAGATGCAGAGATGTTTGCAAACACCTTAGCAATATGTCATCAACACAATTAGCGATATAACTCATCAACTCAAACACGATCAAGATGACGTCACACCAGCACGACTAAGATGACGTCACTTCGCGAGGATTCACTCAAGGCATGTCTTCATGCCTCTGGACGCACTCGACTTCTCTTCCTTCGAACACCAGCTTCAGTGACCCACGAGCTACCACTATGTAAACACCATTTGTGCAGGGCTACGCTGGCCCCGGAGTCATTCACCTAACTTTATGTAGAGACTAATCTTTTACCTCGCACGTTATTATTTCAAGTGTATACATTATTGCAACTGTAAGCGACATGTTTCTGTCTAATTCATAAATCATTTAATTTTATGTAATCATTATTGCAACTGTAAACGACATGTTTCTATCTCATTCATAAATCGTTATTTTGTGTAATAAAGGAACAAAACTCATTCTATCAATCAACCTAATTAATAACTTAATTAATAACATTTTTTGATCTAAAAGATCTAGTGACCTCGGCCCAAGCATTTATCACTGATTATTAATAACAATCACTTATAACCGTAATTATAAACATCATTCCTTATAGTACCAATTTACGCATCAAACATGGCTACAAACTGACCATTAAATACATAATATAAATTGGTATCTATCTATCTATCTATATATATATATATATATATATATTATATAAACCCGAACCAATAAAAACAAGAGTGTTGCAATACAAACTGACGACATAGGCACAAAAATGGTTATGAATCCGACTGTTCATTGGAGTATGGATAACACAAAGCACTGTTGTTTCCAATGATGAGAGCCATTTACGGGAGCTTCGTTAGTACTTGACCCTCTGCATACTTGGTAATGATGCTACGAGCCGTTCGTACTCGCCTAACAAGAAATGGAACGTTTAGTGAACGTTATTAACGTTTAAAAAACGTTAATAAAACGTTTATTACACGTACCATTTCATGCTACGCTGAATGTCACGTGTAAATAAATAAATAAAAATTTCCCACTTATACTTAAACTACAAATATGTGTAGCTTGATCACTCAGAATATATATATTCATATATGTATACATTTTTTTGCTTCCGCCCGAATTGTTCATTCAGACGAAGGTCAATCAAACCTATATAACTTAACGTGGAATCTGAAACACGACCCACTACCAGGTAAGTCAGAAATTACAAAGTCCTCCCCTAAACTCGATCTCACGACCTCCCGATCAGTCCTAACTACTAGGAGAGAGAGAGAGAGAGAGAGAGGAGAGAGAGAGAGAGAGAGGCCAACAAAGACGCTAAGGTCCACTCTAGATTAACCCAAGAAGGAAGTAGAGAAGTTAGAAATAGCAATAAAAAAAAGAATACTGAAAACTTATACCATGCTTACATTTATAGACGTGTAAATCTTTCACCCAGGAATAGTAGTAATAGTAAAGTATAGAATAGACAAGGCTCTCTACCTCCTACGCCAGCCACTACTGACAGGAAATAGTGGTGAAAGAAGATGTATAGGAAAGTAGGAAAAAGTATAATGAAGAGAATAGCTTCAGAGTTCATTCACAGCATGTGTATACTTATCTTGCGTACTCAGTTACGCATTAGAAGCCATCGGAAAATAAAGTATAGTACGAATACTAAAACTACTTAATCTGATCTACACAATACATTTTTTTAAGGATTTTTTTTTATGCATTTATTATGTAGAAGTCATCATTTTTTCGTTGCATCATTTCTCCGCAGCCTGCCGAAGCCATCGTATCGTACCGAAGATTTATCATGTAGTAATTTATATTGTGTTCTTTACATATGAATTATCTAGATAAAAAACATACTCAGTTTCCGAGTAGACCTGGAAGCGGGAGATGAGGGGAAGTCAGAAGTTTTACGCCGAAGATTCCCGGGGTGAGGGACCTCATACTGACCGACAGTGCGGTCAGCGGACTTAACTCACTCACATCTCACCCCCACCTGCTGCCCGCCCGAAATTCCATTCTTTAACTCGTGAAACTACCCGCCTTTTAATGCAAACTGATACTACTACAATACCTATCCAACCTGTTCTTAAACATATTAACTGAAGTGCTTGTCACGATCCCCGCAGGTAGGCTATTCCACCTCTCGACTATCTTATAGGTGAAAAGGCCTCCCGCAACGTTTGTCTCAAACCTTTTACCCCTTATTTTAAAACCATTGTTTCTCGTAATGGTCATATCGTCCAAGTTAAAGAAATTCTCATAATTTATGTTACCTAAACGTTTTAAAATTTTCAACACCTGAATTAATTCGCCTCTTAAACTCCAAGTTTCAAGCGATAAGAAATTCATTTCTTTGAGTTTGTCTTCGTATGGTTTACCACGTAAGGTTGGAATAAGCTTTGTTTCGCGACGCTAAATCATTTCTACCATTTCTACCATTTCTACTGTATATCCTTCTTCATATAGGACAATCGAAACTATACAGCGTATTCTAGATGAGGCCTAACAAACGACTTATATAATGGCAAAATAATATCTTTAAAATCCAATACTCTATTAGCATTACTGCTCGCGATTGAACATTGTTTGGAGAACTTTAAATCTTAAGGAACAATGACACCTAAATCTTTTTCCTCAGAGGCTTCATTTAACACACTATTTCCCATAGTGTAGTTAAATTTACCGTTGTGGTAACCTATATGCATGATTTTACATTTATCTACGTTAAATTTCATTTATTTTATTTCATTATTTTATTTCATCATTTTAGTTCATTATTTTACAAGCAATATTAGTATCGGCAAATTTAGAAATTTTACTCACTAAATTGACATCAAGATCGTTAACGTATATTATGAAAAAGACTGGTCCAAAAACGGTTACCCCTTGCGAAACACCACTAGTTACATTAGCCCACCCTGACTCTTCCCCATCAATTACTACCCTCTGCCAATTAACTAATTATCAATCCAATTAAGAACTTGACCCCTTGTTGTTCCGTGAGCTTTAAGTTTTTCTAAAATCATTTATGCAGAACACTGTCAAGCACCTTTTGGAAATCTAAATATATCTACCGCTCTACCACAATCATAAATACCGATGATTTTATGAAAAAATTCCAATAAATTTGTTAAACAAGATTTATTTCTAAGAAACACATGCTCGACTATACGATCTCTCATAACTGTAAATACAATCTTTAATAACTGTAGTACGAGAGAGAGAGAGAGAGAGAGAGAGAGAGAGAGAGAAATTTTATTAATTTTTACACGCATGTATGCATGTTACCTCAGAAGCTCAGAAGCTCAGAAGCTGTGGAAAAAAACTCACAATAAAAAAAAGATTCTTTAAAAACAATATAAAAGTTCATAAAAGAGAAAGTTTAAAATTTTACATTGTGGATACATTTTAAAACGAGCTCATTCTTTAATTGCGTTTTATTTTGCTTACATCAATTAATTCAATTACTAAAACACATTAAATTTGGTTGGTTGTTGTTTTTATTTTCATAGTTTTGGATAAAAGCTCTTATTTAATGAATTTCGGAAATGGATAAAAAGACAGATAGATAAGTAGTTTGTTAGCTAGATAGAACGACAGACATATCGATAAAAAGAAACGTTTTTGTTACTTGTTGATCAACTTTTTAAATGGAATTTGGTGTATTTTTTGGTGTTTTCACTTCCCATAAATGTTTAATTTCTCACCGGATGAACAGCTTTTACATACACACACACACACACACACACAAAATGTGTGCATCTCCGCATAAGTAAGGTATCGACTTTTTTAAATTCATGTATATAAAAAAACTAATTAACCAAACCTATCCTTACTGCCATCGAACCGAGAAGGGCGTGATAAGTGTTTCGGACGCAAGTGAGGACTCGAAGGGTATTTTCTGTAAAGGTATTAAATAATGAGGTACTCGCTAATCTAACCAAACATAACCTAATCTAATCAGGACGAAATCTTTTTGTCCGACACCAAAAATGTTTCTTTAGTTTTGTATAAAAAATTTCTTAAGGGTCCGACGTACCAAATGTATTACCTCACAAAATAATTACTACACTTGTGAATTATCACACATTCGTCCTCACTCATGCCCAATTGCCGACGCAATATATATATATATATATATATATATATATATATATATATATATACACAGTAATATAAATTAACAATAGACGAGAGGGTGAGCTTGGTTTTAATGTATGGAATACCAGGTACAACATTCATTCAGGTACCGATTCATCGATTTGTTGTACCTGGTATTCCATACATTAAAACCAAGCTCACCCTCTTGTCTACTGTTAATTTCGCAGCCATCCCCTGCCTAAAAAAAAAAATATAATCAACACTGAAAATCCCTATGATGTGCGACTTTTGCGCCACCCTGTGTATATATATATATATATATATATATATATATATATATATATATATATATATATAATATATATAATACACACACACACACATTAAAACTAGTGTATATCAAAGACGTTTTTAGGTACAGTTGAAAAGGGTTACAGGGAAATAAATAGCAGACCAAGAAATTTAATAAAAAGCAAGCATTGAACGAGTGTCATAAATCATTCAAAGTTTAATACCGCAAACTTTGTTCCAACATTAGAGGTGACACATTACACTCCAAACGAAATTGCTATCTGAAAAAGAGAACTAATAAAGGAAAGTCGAGTTATAATGAATCAACGTAGCTCGTAGAAATGAATCTTCCTGTAAACGGATTAACGCTGTTCTGTCTTCACCCTAAACATATAACTTGACAATTATAAAGTTCCGCGCTGCCACCATTGTCGACGGCGCTGGAGGTATTGTTTACTTTTTGTAATGGTAGTATGTGTCGCGTTGTTCCAACAAATATAGAGTGCTATAATTCTAATAGGCGTAAGACATACTGAAAGAATATTGCCTTGGACAAAGTTTGGCGGTTAGTTGTAACGTCTGTTTCAAGCGGAGTGCGTGTTTTATTCAAGGACGATGTAGAAGAATGGCGTTTGTTCAAGAAGGGAATATAAAAGTAATTTTTAGACTGTTGAATAGTCGAACGAGAAGTATATATATATATATATATATAATATATATAAGGAATTTCAGTTCTGCCGTTAGGAAAATGAATAGAAGTCGTAACTGGCATTCATATACATGCGCTCTCCACCGCACATAGCCAGGTAGACCCGGCTCAGCTGGTACCGTCCTGAGCCAGGCATCTAGTCTTCTCTTGAAGAGTTCAACTTTTACCCCTGTAAAGTTTCTGAGGTCATTTGGAAGCTGGTTAAAAAGTCTTGGCCCCCTGACAACCAAGATATTTTCCTTCAGTGTTGAGGAGGTCCCTCGTCGGGCCTTTAATTTGGAAACACTACACATTCTGCCTTTCCTATTTTCCATTGTTGTTTGGATGGTAATTGGGTTTAGTTTGAGGTTTGGTACCAGTTTTCGATCATTTTCCATATGTAGATTATGGTGTACCTCTCTCTTCTTCTTTCCAGGGAGTACAGATATAGTTTACGTAGTCTTTCCCAGTAGTTGAGTTCTTTGCAGCCATCAATCTTGGCTGTGAAATGTCTGTGCGTTTCTTCTAGTTTATTAATTTCTTCCTTTTTATATGGGGACGTCAAAACTGAGCAGTATTCAAGTTTTGGTATGATCAATGTTCTCAGCAGGGGAATCATTACTGTCTTGTCCCTCCTTTTGAACGTTCTTAGTACCTGTCCCGCGACTCTTTTTGCTTTGTTTATCGCTATCTGATTTTGTGTTTCGAATTTGGCATCATCGGTCATTATTACCCCAAGTCGACCGCTTTCGTGCTTCTCGGAATTTCCTGTCTATCTGGAGCATGATATGCAGTCTGTTTAAGTTCCTCATTTCTATCATATCTCAAGAGCTGAAATTTCTCGGTGTTAAATGTCATATTGTTGTCTTCCGACCATTTGTATATTTTGTTCGTGTCCCTCTGCAAGGCCTCCACTTCATTTGCATCGCTGATTTTTCTGCTGATCTTTGTATCGTCCGCAAAGGATGTTACTGTTGCTATTTACTCCACTGTCTATGTCTGTTAGCCATGATCGCATTTGTCGAAAGCTTTAGCAAAATCCGCGCATATGCATCTAGGATATTGTTATAGTGCTCTATAAGTTGTGATAGGCATGATCTTCCTGATCGGAATCCATGCTGATTTTCGTTGAATCTTTCCAGTGTCTCCAAGAAATATAGATTTTCTCTCTGATTATTCGTTCAAATATTTTGGTGAGGTGGGACATCAATGACACTGGTTTATAGTTCTTTGCTTGAGATCTATCCCCTCCTTTATATATAGGGGCAATGTTCGCTCTTTTCAAGATGCTCGGTATTTCTCCAGTGTCTAGGGATCTTCTCCATATCCAGTATAATATAAGGGTGTAGCTATTTCATTTTTACAGTTTTTAATCAGTAGTGCGTTCCATTTGTCCGGACCTGCAGCTGAATGTAATTTCATTTGTCCTGTAGCTCTCGCTACATCTTCTGGGGTAAAATCAAAGTCTGTTATACATTCTCCTTGCAATTTCTCTATGCCAGGTATCGCTTTGTCACTTTTGAGGTACTGAAAACCGATTCATACTGGGCTCTCAATGTTGTAGATATTTCTTTTAGATTGTCGGTTAGTTCATTATTTCCTTTCCTCAAGGGCCCGATGGTAGCGCGCGTTTTTGTTTTCCTTTTTGCATAGCTATAGAAGTATTTTGGATTTTCTTTTATTGCTTCTACCGCCTTTTCCTCTTTCCTCTCTGTATAGCCCTTAATCAGGGCTTTTATTTCCCTATCGATACTCTCCAGTTTTTCTTGTATTACTTTCCTGGTATTGTTGTCTCCGCAATTAGCTAACTTCGCCGCTACTCTCTTTCTTTTGCAGAACATTCTTCTTTCCCCTCTCTAACCAGTTCCTCTTTCCTTTTGGCTGTGCTTTCGGAGCATATTTTTCTAAAATTTTCAGCGTCTTTTCTTCCAAGGTTGTCAGCATTTCCTCAGTTGTTTTATTCTCTAAAGCTGTTCTCCACTCTATTTGGGCCATGTGTGATCTGATTTCTTCCCAATTTATGGTCTTGGAATTTAAGTTAAAAGTCCCAAATTTGCTTCTTCCTTCTGTATGTGTATTGTCTTTTAATGTTGTCGCCATATTTGTTGATAACTCGATTATGTTGTGGTCTGAGATAATAGTTGGGGTTATTTTTATATTAGTAATCAAGTTCGTGTTATTCGTGAATACCAGATCTAGGCAGTTATTTTTCCTGGTATTTTCTGTTATCTCCTGTGTCAGCATAAACTCGTTTGTGAGAGCCATCAGCATTTTTGCTTGCTCCTGATCCTCTCTTGTGCCCCCCTTTTCTTGCTGTATAAATATATTTCTACCCACCTTTTTGTATTTTATAAATGGGAAATTAAGATAGCCGCAGATTATTATATTAGGGGATGGAGAGTTCACGGACTTTATTAGGGTTCTGATATCATGAATGGCATCCGAAAATTTTTCAGTTGGAGAATTTGGAGGTCTATAGATGACTATCAGTAGCACGTTTAGTTTCTCTATTTTCACTGCAAGGGTTTCCACGAAGCTGTTGGACTTACTTATTACCGTCTCTGTCATATGCCTCTCATGCAGGGGTGCAGTGCCAATTTTATAGGTGCCGGAGCTCTGGTGGGCCTGACAAAAGCCTGCCATTTCCTATCCTGTTTCTATATATGCCACACGATGAATAAGTATTTTGTGTTTGCACTCACTAATTATCATAAAATAAATATAATTATCAAGCAAATAAAGAAAAAAGAGCAATCATGTATTTTATCAATTTAAGAAGTTAAAACTACTTAGTGCTTACCAAATACCACCAGTGGGAAGTTTCACAATAATTTCCACAAAGGGTCAGTGGTGATATGTTTTCGGGGGTCTGAAGCAACTCTTGTCCTGGTGTCATCTGCCGATCTGTGGTACCGCAGCCATGATATGGCATATGGCTCAGGATTCCACTGAACTAGAGGAGGTCCATGTAGTTTAACAAACATAAGCGCTGATACATGATTTATGAGAATTCTTGAGCGTGTTGTTGTTATTATCAAGTTCATGTGACTGAATCACCTCTCACACTCAGCAGTACTAATAGGAATAACTTGTGAACAGCTCAGTAATGGGTGTAAATCTTGGGGGATGCGGCGCCCATGATCTTCCACATAGTCTCTAAAGGCATTTAGTACAGAGTAAGAAGAAAGCTTAAACCTCTTACAGAGAGATGAGATTTCAGCTTCTCCGTAATTAGGTTGTATTTCATCAGGCCAGTAGTCTTTTTCAAGGACATACATTTCATTTAGCAGTGATTTATACATACTTTGAGGTTCAGAAGTTTGAGAACCTTTCATGGATGTTGTCGTGAACATACGGTGCTGCAAATTGTTCACAAGACTAGTAAGAAACTGTTGATAATTAATGGAGACAATTTTTTTGTTGCTTGTTATGGTAATTCCTCCAAACTTCCTCTTGCAGAGGTGCCGGAGCGGCGCTCCGGCACGCTCCGGCAGCACTGCACCCCTGCTCTCATGTATGTAAACAGCACAGCCACCTTTACGTCTCGCTGTTCTATCCGCTCTTTGTAAGTTGAATCCATCGATATGCAATTCTTTCTTATCGATACAGTGTTTGCAGTTATCGCAGTTTCCTTGGCAATCTTTAAGATGTGTTTCTGTGAGGCATACGATATCCGCCCTTGTTTCGTCCATAAAACCTTTCAGGTACGAAACTTTGTTTAGTGAGTTGTTCGGTTTTATTCCTTGAATATTTGCCAGGACAATGTTTAAGTTCTTTGTTTTGCATTGCCCCTTGTGCATTTTAAGTTCGTTGTCCTTTGATATCGCGTGTTTTGTAGCCTTGTGGTCCTTCGAGATGGATCCGTTCCCGCCTACCTGTTCTGGTAGCTTCTTGCCACGAAGCGGTCCAGTTCGACGGTTCCCAGGTATGTCAGCTGCATGTGCTGTATAAGACTTAGCAGCCGTATTGTGTCCGAGATGTTGAAAAAATTTTGTTTGCTATTTGTGTCTCTGACGAATTGCGTTCTAATGTAAACCCAAAATTTCTTAGTTCTGACATCACAGAGTGTGCAATCTTTCAGATGCGGAGTAACCCCATGAAATCCGGAGTAACCCCACGTAATCCGGAGTAACTCCTTGTAATCCCATGTAATCTCAAATAATCCTCCCCTGTAATCTCAAAATAAATCATTAAATGTGATACGTATATGAAAATATGCTCATCGCATGAATTCTTCGATCCCCCACCTCCGTCACCGTCAGCATCACGCCATGTAAGGCGAGCGTCCATAAACACTGCATTTTTTTTTCCATTTTTGCTTAGTTAAATTTTACTAAAATTCTTTTACCATTCCCCATAACTAAAGCATAATTGTCTCAACCTATATACCGCCCGTCTTCTCTTATCCTAACCCAATTACAGTCCAAATTTCAGCTGCCTCTGATCAGAATTTATCTTATTCTACAAAATCACTTAAACTGATTTTCTCGACCATAAAATTCAGGGTGCACTCTATATTTTCCTTTCCAACCGATTCTTTTGTAGGGGCTTAACCTACCTTAACACCGCCATCCTGGCGCCTCCAGGTCCTACAATTATGCTTTATTATCAAAAGAAAAGTGTAGACTCCGCAGAAGCTATTTCAGTCTTGATTGATTAACGCCCCGGAACTCTCCAGAGGCAAAATTTCCCAATCGCGGCTGTAAATTGAGTTTACCTCCGCCCAAATCTGAATGTAAAGAATTATCATAGGGCTTGCTGATAAACTCCTCCCGTGAGAGGGTGACCCTTAGTTTACCTCGTCTCCGCCAGGCTCTGTGATTGATTGTGCAGTGGCACTACCTCGTCTTAATCTAATTAAACTCTGTTTTTTTAAATAACCCAACTCTGCCGCAGATTATACTTAAGAAAAAAATAGTGTAATTTGTTTATTATGTTTCTAAACTAATTTTAAGATTTTTATATTAACCTTCACAATGCGTATTAGTTAAATTTCACTTCTTAAATTTAACCAAATTTATCTTTTTCCATTAAAAGATTGTGAAATTGAAGTGAATTAATAAAAACCCTGTAATAGTGAATTTCGTTGTTTACATTCACCGTGAAACTCAATAAGGTACCTATATATATATTTACATATATCTCGTCATACAGTGTTTTCTCCCTAAGTTTCCATCGTGCTTCGTGAAAAGAAATTAGGTTAAGCACTCGATGGCAACCTTCCGAAACTTTACAACCAATCGAGGTACGAGTGGTCAGTAGAAACTAAAATACATGGCAAGAAGTATGAGCTTGGTGCGTCCATTAGTGTCGACGTTAAACGTGACCCCAAAGAGTTTTCTTCGGAGTTCCCGTAACCCAAGAGTGACGTTGTCGAGCATCCTCCGGATACAACTCCGACTCCAAACGAAGGGACCACCTCCGAATTCGAGTCCATCGTCATCACCTACGTTCGAGCGGCACAATAAAACCCGCTCGACACATTTTTTTTCTCACATTCCTCCTGTTGTCATTTGAAACTTGCCCTTTGTCCTTTGAACTTGTCGGGAGATGATGGTAGCAGCATTTTCTCCCGTACTGGCAAGTTCCATATGTCGTAGGTTTTACAAATGTCCGGATGGTTGAATTTGCACTTTCCACCGAATTTGCAGTGACCATTATTGTAGAAGTAGTTGCACAAGGGAAGGTGTTCGTAAATGCATTGTCCTCCCTTATATCTGCAAATTCCTTTCACATAGTATTTACATATAGTTTCTTCTCCATTTTTACTTGGGGCCTTTGTTTTTGGTGGTTTCAGTTTGATTGCTTTATTGTCTACTTGTTTTTTCCTATTGCTGCTAATGTCCTTTGTTTGGATTTGGTTTTGTGCCTCTGTTTCCTCTGTTGGAGCTTCTTTTATTTCTGCTTCCCGTTTACTCCCTTTTTCTGTTTTTTTTTCCTGCTCATTTTTTGCAGTTTCCTCTTGTACTATCTTCGTTCCTTCTATTTTTTTCTCTGTTCGCTATTCATAAATTCCTCTTTTGCCTTTTCCTCATAGTCTCGTTCTGCTTTAAAGAATATAAATGAGTTTATTTCGATTATGCAGCTTTTGCAGAAGAACTTGATTCCGTTCAATTGTTTAGCACCTGTTATAAGAGAGATTTCTTCGTCGCTCCATCTCAGGCATTGAAATTCAACTATGGACTGGCAAAGGTCGCAGCGGATTGTCATTGATTCATTTTTCATTTTAACAGTATCCACAGGGTTGTATGAATTTATTTCACATTGCCATGTTTCTAATGGTATGTAAATGATTGTGCACGAAATATTACTCAAAATGGTAATTAAGTGAGGTACTTGATTTCACTTTAGAAATGAGGAGGGAAAGTTTTTTCCGTTATTCCGGGGGGTGGGGGTGGGGGATGTGGCACGCTGTAAATTCTCACTGATTGGTTCCCCGGGAGTGTACCGCGGAGTATAACTGAGGGATATTGCCTTTCGATGGGCAGTTAGATTTCCTCGGAGAGAAAACACTCAGAAAAAACGCTGTATAGATTAAGTTGCTTTGATTTTATTTGCTTTATTTCAACATACGCCGCTATTTCACTACTTAAAGAGACAGACGATTGTGTACACTGATTATTCACTCAAAAAATGGCACTACTTAAAAAGGATTAATTTGTAAATATATCTAAGTTAAAAAAAAAATATATATATATATATATATATACACAGTATATTTAGAAATCTTGTTCAAAGTCAACAAGTCAACAGTTTTGGTAATTATACAACTTCTTTAAGAGTCCAGTGTTGACAGTCAACGATGAACTCTTGAAAAGACTACGTACATAGCAAATATTGAATTGTTAACTTTTTAAATATTTAATCATGGAACGCATCATATATTTGCATTTAAGAAATGAACGTTTAAAATATCGCATTTAGGTATTTACATAAAGTGCAAAAAAGTAAAACAAAATAACCAAAGCGCCGTCTCCATTGCACATATTTCCTGAAATTTTTTCAAAAATTGAGATTTATTGAGGAATGTCCCTCCTCGGTGGATCCCAGTTGAGTCTCCCCATGCTGTCGATTCTTCTGTTAGTTGGACCTTTGATTTCGTCGATTTGACGTGTCCTTCTTTTATGAGGTTTTACTAATTTCGTTGGGTTTTTTATTATATTCTGAAATATTGTCTTTGTATCTCCGAAATTTTAAGTTTTTAAGTTTTTTAATATCGGGCTTATTTATTATTTAAACTTTTATTATTTTTACTGGCTTTTAAAATCACATGATAGATAAGAGAAGTTTGGTGGAAATTCTTGGAAGTCCAAACCTCCGAGATAACATTTCAGTTTCCGAAGGTTATTTTGCAAATCAGTCAGTCTTTATTTCTAAAGATAGAAACAGCCATGCCCTTTTGTTCAACAATGTTTACACAGTAGGAGCATGTGGGCAGGTCTGGTTTCAGAGCGAACGCTCAAAAGTTGCGCCCTGTAAATAAACTTATAAGAGAGGGCTACAGAAGGGGTTGGTTATGGTGAGAATGGGGTGGTAATGTTCCCTTTTGCTCGTTTTAGAGCAATAAAAGTTTGCAGTAATACCTTAACATTTTTTATTTTTGTTTTTCCAATGATGAGGATTCTATAGACTCTACAGACTCGATAATGAGGATTATATAGACTCGATGGACTCTATAGCATAAAGTATAGAGGGACAAAACTTTCGAATAGTTACACTGTTCAAATTTTGAATTTAGAGTAGGGTGCTTATGCCAACTGACTGGTCTGGGCCCAGTTTGCCAAAGACCTTAAGGTGAATGGATCGCTCTTCCTTTTTAATCCTAATTATATTCCTTTCACTGGAGAGAAACATTTATTTTCGCATGGTGCCAAGTAGAACTTAAGTCATCTACTTTCATTTAAACTCCTTTCCTACTTAGTTGTTAATGATTTTACTATGCTTACTAATCAAGCTGGATTTTATTCCTATTAACTTCTTAGTTTGATTGCGATAGACTGATTATATGTATCGAAATAAATCAGATTTTTTTTTTACCTTTATCGGATTCGAACCTCTCGTTTTCAGATGCCCATCATTCAATGTCCAAAATGTCTTTCTCTCTCCATAATTCAAAATGATGATTGTACTTAACATACTTTGTATTTATCGTTTTTCCTCTTCCTTACAATTTTATTAAATAAAGATAACATAGGACCCAAATAAATTTGTTGGTTGTAAGGGTAAAATATTTCAAACATTAAACAGCCTGATAGAAGAAGGATAAAATTAGAAAATTGTTAAGTAAAACATATTATGCATTTATCGTCTCGGATACAAATAAAATAATAGTTGAAACGGACTATAAATACCATATTTAGGTTATACACCTCACAAAAATGTAAATATTATTATTCCGAATTAAATATGTTGTGATATTAAAATCATTTATGAAAAATTTAAAATTTATTTAGCCACGTTTGTTAGTTACCATCTGAAACTAATTACAGTTTGTGCCATGCCACTTAGAAGGCTCAGCTTCTACCGCTTTTAAAAAAAAACTCGTACCAGCCGAGACTTCTTTTATAAAGAAATTTTATCAAAACTAATTTCTTCCTAACAATAATAGTACAAAAGAAGGGGAAACTTCTTTTTGAATAAGTTTACACAACATTCCGATTTCAGTGTTTACGAACCGAAGATGACAAACTAAGATTAATCGAAACGTCATCGTTTTCATTATCATTAATTTATAATTTGTATCAGTATACTCGTAATTTCATGGCACGGGTCTATTTTAGTGTCTCGTATTAATGAAATTTTGTCATTTTTTCATGCTCGAATTTGATTTCGGAATTCTTTCCCTTCCTGGGCTAAACTTGGAGTGGAATTTCGGTTTTCTGTTAGACTACTAACTCTATAACGCTTTAACATAAGCTGTAACATTTTTAATTCTATTTTAAAGTTGTTGTTTTTTTTGCTTTGCTTTTTAACCTTATTATTATACCTGATGAAGTTCGAGGATTTGTTTACTCCATCGAAAGCGTTCTCACTTTGTCATTTCATTTCTCCTTTGGACTTTTTAATTAAACTGTATTTACGAGTACAACTCTTTGCGGTTAATTTGGATTTAAAATTCATAATATATATGTATGTATGTATATGAAAACACAGGGTGTTCCAAAAGTCCTGAACCATAATGTACAACATACACTTAGCCTTTGGCGGACATGTCAACTCTCACAGATTTTAAGTCTAATAATAATAATAATAATAAAATCGGGAGAGAATGAGAAATCTCACGGATTTTCATACTTGAAGGTTGACGTCTCTGCTTTGGGGCAGGACTTCTGGGACAGCCTACATACACCTCGGTTAACCTTGGTTTTGCTTCCGCCCGATTTGTTCATTCTGACAAAGGTCAAGCTTGTTTCTTCACCTCAGTCCTTAGACCTACAGTTTAACGTGGAATTCGAACCAAGACCGACCACGGGTGGTCAGAAATTACAAAGTCTTTACCCGGACTCGATCTCACGACCTTCCGATCAGCAGCCCAGCGTCTTAACCATAAGGCCACCCAGGGTACCCATTTATCTACCAACCAATTTTTGTGTGGAAAGATGAACAGATGGGTTACCTGCGCGCCGCCTGCCGTCACCAGAATCGAACCCGGGGCCAATGGATTCATAGTCGGCGATGCTAACCACTGCACCACCGAAGCGCATATACAGGGTGGCGCAAAAGTCGCGCATCATGGGAATTTTGTGTTGACTATACTGTAATATATATTTTTTCTTTTAGGTAGGGGACGGCTGCGAAATTAACAATAGACGAGAGGATGAGCTTGGTTTTAATGTATGGAATACCAGGTGCAACAAATCGATGAATCTCGTATCGACCCAATGACTTAGAAGCAATTTCTTTTCTTTGGGCTTTGTGATCTTCAGTCAGTTGGCGAGGAACAAACCGTGAACACACTTTTAAGTATCCCAGTTGCTGAATTATCGTATTCACATTTCATTCACTAATTCCTAGCTCCAGTGAAAGCTCCTTGTATGTGACGCGCCGATTTGATCGAACGATGCACAGTGTGAGATGTCGCAGCCGATGCTGGGCGACCGCTGCGTGGCTCATCAGCGAGGCTGGCTCTCCCTCTCCGAAGATCTCACACGTTTAGACCAGCGTTCGACTGTGCTTCGATCAACAAAGCATCTCCGTAAACGTTTTGTAGACGTTTGTGAATATTTCCAACTGTTTCCTTCTCTGCGGTTAAGAACTCGATAACAGCTCTCTGTTTACGACGCACATCACTGTCAGACGCCATTTTCTAAACTGCGTTAACCATCAGTTTTATACAAGGGCGTTTAAAAGCGGTTTTATACAAGGAGGGAAGGTTCAAACTGGAAAAATCAGGTTATGTGAAGCGCAGAAAGTTTCAAACTTACGGCCCAAAAGACATTTCAGCTCCATGGCCTATTATTTAGCGAAGAAAAAATGGTGGGGCAAAATATATTGAGTGCCCTTAGTATATTGTATAAAATTTTTTACTCATTATATCTGTTCACTTTTTTTTTATTTAGGGTGTAACAAAAGTCCGTTTTCAGAGGGAAATACGATATTACAGAATTAAACGAGAAAATAGTTTTAACTATAGGCCTACATTACAAACAATACGATCAACTTGAGCAATCTGAGCATGCACTGGATTAATTGGTAAGTTCATTGTATTGTTTGTAATGTATAGTTAAAACTATTTTCTCTTTCAATTTTGTTTAACCTTATTTCGCTATGAGAACGGACTTTTGTTACACCCTATATATATATATGCGCCGCGGTGATGTAGTGGTTAGCGTCGCTGACTTCGAATCCATCGGCCCCGGGATCGAGACCCGGTGACTGCAGGCGGCACGCAGCAAAACCCAGCTCTCCATCCTTCCACACAATAAAAAAAAATGGTTGGTAGATAAATGGATGCCTTGGGTAGCCTAGTGGTTGAGACGCTAGGCTGCTGGTGGAGCGTGATTCAGATTCCACGTTAAACTGTAGGTCTAAGGTGGAGTGACAAGCTCGACCTTTGTCAGAATGAACAATTCGGTCGGAAGTAAGCCCAAGGTTAACCAAGGTTTTATATATATAATTAGAATCTCTTCCAAAGACATTTTTTCTGCCCTATCTTGGCTCAACTCTAGGAAGGCGTACGGTCTTGAAGGTGTGCTTCCTGTTATTCTTAAGAACTGTGCTTCTGTGCTGACACCCTGCCTAGGCAGACTCTTTCGTCTTTGTCTTTCATCTGGTACTTTTCCTTCCTGCTGGAAATTCGTTTTCATTCAGCCTGTCCCAAAGAAGGGTGACCGCTATCAACCCTCCAACTATCGTCCTACTGCTTGATTTCTTGCCTTTCTAAAGTTTTTTAATTTATCCTTAATAGGGAGATTCTTAAACACATCTTTTCTCAATCTTCTTTCAAATTGTCAGTATGGGTTCCGCAAGGTACGCTCGACTGGCGATCTTCTTGCATATCTCTCTGACTCCTGGTCATCCTTCTTTCGGGATTTTGGTGAAACTTTTGCTATTGCGCTAGACATATCGAAAGTTTCTGATAGAGTCTGGCTCAAATCTTTAATCTCCAAACTGCCCTCCCCCCTCGGTTTCTACCCTTCTACCTGTGCCTTTATCTCTAATTTCCTTTCTGGCCGATCTATAGCTGCGGTTGTAGATGGCCACTGTTCTTCTCCTAAAGATATTAACAGTGGTGTTCCTCAGGGTTCTGTCCTGTCATTCACTCCTTTCCTTTTATTTATTAATGATCTTTAATTCGCATTTCCTGTCATATTTATTCCTATGTCGATGATTCAACTCTTCATTTCTCCACCCGCTTCCCAAAGCGTCCCTCTCAACAGTCACTCCATGATTCACGTAGGACGGCTATGGAACACCTGATCTCTGATCTTTCTGCTATCTCTGAGTGGGACAGAGAAAACCTTGCGGCTTTCAATGCCTCAAAAACTCAATTCTTCCATCTGTCTATTCGTCACAATCTTCCACATGACTATCCCTTACCTTCAACAACACGCAACTCAATCCTTCTTCTTCTCTTAACATTCTTGGCGTTTCCTTTTCTCGTGATCTTTCCTGGAAAGATCACATATACTCTCTTTCCAAAACAGCTTCGAAGAGGTTACGTGTGCTGTACCGCCTCCGCGGCTTCTTCACCCCCACTCACTTGCTGTCTTTTTACACGGGTCTTGTTCGCCCTTGTATGGAGTATGCTTCTCGTGTATGGGGTGGCTCAACCCACACAGCCGTACTTGACCGGGTAGAATCAAAGGCTTTTCGTCTTATCAATTCCCCGTCTCTTACTCACTGCCTTCACTCTCTCTCTCTCTTCGCCGCAATGTTGCCTCACTCTCTCTTTGCTGTGGCTATTATAACAGATATTGCTCTTCTGAACTCTCTAACTGCATGCCTCCTCCTTTAAGGAGAGCACGCAGTACCAGACTTTCTACACTTTCTCATTTCTTTTCTGTCCAACTCTCTAACGAAAGGGTTAATCGGTATTTTCAATATTTATCTACTCCACCGGTGAACTCTGGAAGAATCTTCTCAATCCATCTTTCCTCCTGTCTATGACCTCCCATTTTTCAAACGCAGAGTGTTTAGGCACCTCGGAAACCCCCGGCCTTGATTTTGGCTCTCTACTTCCTCTATTGGGGAAGGGGCGCTTTTGCGGCAGTCGCCCTTGCTCCTCCTTCCTGCATATATATATATATATATATATATATATATATATATACCGGGTGGCGCAAAAGTCGCGCATCATAGGAATTTTCAGTATTGATTATAATAAATACAGTATATTATTTTTTCTTTTAGGTTGGGAATGGCTGCGAAATTACCAATAGACGAGAGGGTGAGCTTGGTTTTAATGTATGGAATACCAGGTACAGTAATACAAAGCGATCAATCGGTAGAGAATTTAAATTCTGTACCGATTCATCGATTTGTTATACCTGGTATTTCATACATTAAAACCAAGCTCACCCTCTCGTCAATTGTTAATTTCGCAGCCATCCCTCTACCTAAAAGAAAAAAAATTATATAGTCAACACTGAAAATTCCTATGATGCGCGACTTTTACGCCACCCTAGATATATATATATATATAGTATACACAGTGGTGGGCACCGTTAACCAAAAAGTTAACTTCGATAACGATAATCCGTTAACCCCAATTTTTAACTCCGATAACGATAATGCGATAATTTTACTACAAAGTTAACGGAAGTTAACGATAATCCGTTAACGATAACTATTTATTTACTAACATTTAAAAAAATCAAGGAAAAAAGCTTTAAAACCCAAAGAAAATGTTTATTTATGCAAAATCCAACAATAAATAGGTATTTAACTGTATTTTTATCAAGTTTTGCAACTTTTTTGCTTAATAACTTTTTTTTTTATTTTTAATAAAAAATGTACTGATTATATGTTTTGAAACCCTTGTAACCACTAACCATTAACTAAATTTTAATTTACCAGAGAATTATTATGGCGGGAACTGAACGGTAAAATTAAATTTTAGGCACATTTATTAAAGACTATGACACACTGTGCTGGTTGCCCTTCAGAAAGACCAACTTCTCAAAGTTAGGCCCAACTGCCAGTCTTGACCTCTTGGGCCTCAGGATGTCCTTGCCGAGAGAGAAGAGCCGTTCCACTGCGGCAGAGGACGGAATTGGCAGACTGAAGTTATGGCGGTTTGAAATCATTCGCGGAGCGGTGATCTTCCGTGAATGACTCCTCGCAGTTAACGTGTTAACGGACTTTAACAGACTAAATATCGAGTTATCGGAAGTTAACTGGTCCGATAACGATAAATGGAAATTAACTTCCGTTAATAGTCCGTTAAAAAAGTTAACTTCGTTTATTAACTGTTATTGGATTAACGCTTTAGTGCCGAACACTGTATATATATATATATATATATATATATATATATATATATATATATATATATATATATATATTCAAAAAATTACTATAGAGGAAAATATCCAAATCGGTTTATAAAAGTGTTAAAAAAAAGTTGATAAAATGAGATTATTTTTTCAATTAATTTTCTTTTCGTCTTTTTTGAATGTGACAAATTGAAGAAAAGGCGAAGGGAAGCTGTTCATATAAACATATTTTCATGTTTATTAAAAAAGAAGTAATGAGTTATTAAATTGCTATGCATAAATTACATTTTAAAAAAAAATATTAAATTTTTTTCGCGAAACACCAAAAATAAAAATATATAAGACTGTAATTAGATTTGAGGAGTATAAAATTATATATATATATATATCACACAGAGTCAGGTAGAACTTGTTTATGTCCTGATGACTGCATAAAGGAAACACACACACACACACACACACACACAGTCAGGTAGAACTTGAGTATGTCCGGATAATTGCATAAAGGAAACACACACACACACACACACACACACACACACACACACACACACGTTATATAAATATCAGAAGGTACTGAATAAAAGCGTGTTTCTTTCTTCTTCAATTCAAATATAGTAAAAAAAAAATGGATCAAGTTAAAATATTCATTTGAAATGTAAACACAGAAAAGTTTAATTTAGGTGAAGCAAATAAGAAAGTCACAAAAAAAAGCTCCATTTATTAGGTTAAGAAGTTAGACATGAAGTAAAGTTTATAAAAAGCTTCCAAAGATATAAATTACTTTGAAATGATAGGCAGCATTAAAAAGTCGAATTTCCATTGTACTTAAAATTTAAGCGACATGCGCTTTTTCAAACTTTTCTATGGGAAGTTTCTTAACACGAGATTGATGTTTTGCTAATTCTTATATATATATATATATATATATATATATATATATATATATATATATATATATATATATATATATGATACACACAGACCATCCATGGGACAAGTAACTCTTCTGGGAAAATTAAATCCACTGTAGTCCGAACAAGTAATGGTAAATGACAAACACTATAGTTTTTTCTTTTTCATGATGTTAGCCTGACGTGGGCAACGGGTCACTCGCAAAGAGACCCCAAAAATATAGCTTCCCTCACCAGCTATCTGCAAAGCAGATGGGATCCAGCTTTGGGACAGGATCTAGGGGTTACAGCTACACCTAGCCTACTATATCCAGAACCTCAATATAAGCAAAAGACTCATTGCATTCGCCTCGGATTGAATACATCAAATAAAAAGGGGTAACTATTGTATTTTTAGCCAACAACCAAAACTTAAACCTCAAATGACAAAATTGAGCGTCCACTTTTCAAGGCACATAACATGTCCGTTTCATGATGGGATTGAACTCAGAATGATCCCCTGAGGTTTTTTCATGATACACACAGACCGTGCATGGAACAAGGAAACGTACATGAAACGGACATGTTATGTGCCTTGAAAAGTGGACGCTCAATTTGGTCAGTTGAGGTTTAAGTTTTGGTTGTTGGCTAAAAATACAATAGTTAACCCCCCCCCTTTTTCTTTGATGTATTCAATCCGACGCGAATGCAAGGAGTCTTTTGCTTATATTGAGGTTCTGAATATAGTAGGCTAGGTGTAGCTGTAAACCCTAGATCCTCTCTCAAAGCTGGATCCTATCTGCTTTGCAAATAGCTGGTGACGGATGCTATATTTTTGGGGCCTCTTTGCGAGTGACCTGTTGCCCACGTCGGGCTAACATCATGAAAAAGAAAAAAACTATAGTGTTTGTCATTTATCATTACTTATTGGGACTACTGTATACTGGATTTAATTTTCACAGAAGAGTTCCTTGTTCCATGCACGGTCTGTGTGTATCATGAAAAAATCTCAGGGGACGATTCTGAGTTAAAAAAAAAAAAATATATATATATATATATAATTACAGTAGGTTAGGTAGTCGTTTAAGATTAGTTAGTTATTTCCCACGTGACCAATTTCCGTCAATCAAGATCTTTCTAAAAAATTCTGACTTTGTCAAAAACCGGGAAACGTAATATTTCTCATATATATATATATATGATGAATAAAACCACGAAGGAAAGGAAACACAAAATGGTGCTCAAGCGCTTTCGTCTAATGACATCCTGAGGATGTCATTAGACGAAAGCGCTTGAGCACCATTTTGTGTTTCCTTTCCTTCGTGGTTTTATTCATCATAAATATTTTTCACGTGTTACCTTCGTGAAATAATTTTCATATATATATATATATAAATAAAGAAACTTGCTCTTTGACACGGTTTAGCAAATTTTATTTTTCTTTCGCAGTTATGTGCGTCACTTGATAAAAAATCTAATTCGTCTTCGTTTCTGTATTTCCAAATAATGTTACGAACCGTTCCATAAATTTTATGTAGAAAACTTTTCACCACAAGTCATGTAAAGAGAACTAATGTCAGTGATGTCTCGCGTTCTGTGTCCTCGTAATCAGTCAACCATTTTCATCGAATTATTTGAGCGCAAAGGTGGAAAGAAGATCCCTCCATCTCGGCCCAAGTATCCCCCCACTTCACCCGAAGTGGGAGAGGATTCACTGCGTCAATGCATTGAACAATTCAGCCATCTCAAACGAAGATAATGCCAGGCATTTACACAGTTGGTAACAAAAAAACACTTGCCTCCTACGGTATATGGTGTGCTATACTACTTCTCTCAGAAGTGGCTCTTTGGGTCTTTGTTAGCTCGTAACTGTGTAAACTCTGTAACTTTCTCATCCTCGACTGTATGACCACGAAAAATGAATAAGAAAGAACCGCTAAATTATAACAAGAAACAACTGAACTGAAACGATATTTTGACGCGTTAAATGAAAGAGTAGCAACGTTGGCAAATAGGACTGAGGACCAAAGTGAAAACGAAAAACTTTGCAGCGACATAAAATAGGAAACGTACAAAGAATCTTTCCTTCATCACGCGGAGCCCGGCGTCCCGCAAGGCTCTCCCAAATTGAAATATAAAGTATCGCAACGTACCCAAACTGAAAAACTCTTATTTAATCTCAACAAAGAACTTATTTGGATTTTAGACTAACAAAATACCGTGTTCAAAATTTAAGTTAAGTTTTGTTAAAATAACTAACAATGACGATGTTACTCAAAATAAATTCTTAGACTAAACGCATAAAACATTAATCATTTTCAAGATTTCCCACAAGAAATCAAGCCCCAGTAAACCAAATAAATATAACTCTTATGCACGTTCAATCAGAACTAAATTTATTTTCAAGTGACACATTTCACTCATTTGCAACGAAACTGGACCTGATAATATATGGGTGCCCCGTGCCGTAAAACAGGATAAAACATGATGTCAATAAAAAATTGTATTCAAATTACGTAAGTGATCAACACTAAAAATCCGAAATCGGAAGTGCGCTCATCCAAGTTAAATCGAATATACGAGGGAGTGCTGAAAAGTAATGCCTCCTAATTTATAATTCTGAAACGGGATGAGATATTACAATGAAACAAAAACAGATACCTACATTGAACTTTACTCTTCAGTTTGACATAGTTACTTCTCGACATAATCACCTCTGTGGTCCACACACACTCCTGCCAACGTTCAAGCAGTTTCGTGATGCTGTCACGATAGAACTCTGTCTTTTGATAGAACCAATTCCTCATAGCTGTCTTGACTTCAACGTCCGAAGAGAAACGCCGTCCTCGAAGATGTTCCTTAAGTTTAGGGAATACGTTGAAATTTAATGGAGCCAGATCTGGGCTGTATGATGGGTGGTCCAAGACAGTGAAGCCAAGGAGGTGAATTGCTTCAGTCGTTAATGCACTCGTGTGAGGCCACTCATTGTCATGCTGGAGGAGAACCATCTAAATGTCGGGGCGAACTCTTCGAATCCGTGCCTTCATCTCGCCAGAGTTTCAATGTAGTGCACAGAGTTAATGGTGGTGCAAGTTGGCATGAATTCTGAATGGACAAAACCATTAACGTCCCAAAAAACAGTAAGCATGAGTTTTTGAACTTTTTGGTCCTGGTGAACCTGTGTGACGATACTCCATTGACTGTTTCTTGCCTTCTGGGTCGTAATGGTGCACCCAGATTTCATCTCGTCACAATGCTGCATAAGAATTCGTCGCGCCTTCACGTTCATGTCGCAACAACACCTCTCTGGAAACTTCCATCCGCCTCTCCTTCATTACATCAGTCAGCATTCTAGGAACCCATTCACACACTTTTCGGTACCCAAGATTAGCAACAATAGCCTGCACCAGCTCACGTGAAATGCCAAGATTGGTAGGTTAGTGTTTGCTGAGATATGCGGCGATTCTGTTTGATCATCTCATCGGCGCGTTGTTCATGATCCTCGTCAGTTGCTGTTTGCGGTCTCCCACTACGTGGTTTATCATGCAGTTCGCATATCCAATGTTTGCATCAGCCACACACGCTTAGCTCAACGGCGAACAGTACTCACGTCTACACAATCATCACCATACACAGCTTTCATTCGCCGATGAATGCCGAAACGTGGAATGTTTTCTGCAGTCAGAAACTCCATAACTGTACGCTGTTTTAACCGCACTGACATTGTGTTGTCACCGTTCACCATATTAAATGACATAGCTCTGAGGCCTCTGGTGGCAGAACTAAGAAACTTCACAGCAGTGGGCGGGAAGAACATATACAAGGGTTAGACAAAATAATATGAACACCTTGATAAATGGCGGTTTTATTCTTAATATGGAGTTGGTCCTCCTTTAGCGGCAATAACAGCTGCAATGCGTCGGGGAAATGATTCATACAGCTTTTGGACAGTGGCTAGAGGAATCCTGAGCCATTCTTCGAGCAAACCCTGCTCCAGTTCCTCCAAAGACGCCGGCGGTGGGAATCGGCTTCTGACCTGCTGCTCCAACTGACACCACAGATGCTCGATAATGTTAAGATCGGGGATTGTGGAGGCTAATCCAAGCGTTCTACTTCACTAACATGCTCTTCAAACCAGTTTTTAACGACCCCAGCGGTGTGGATTGGTGCATTATCATCCTGGAAGACGGCGCCGCCATTGGGAAACAGCGTTTGGACCATGGGATGGACCTGGTCAGCCAATATTGACAGATAGACCTGGGCGTTAACCCTACCATGCAGTACTACAGCTGGGCCAAGAGTATTCCACGATATTGCTGCCCAAACCATCACAGATCCGTCTCCAAGCTTAACGGTTGGGTCAGGCAGTCGGGGTCATAAGCATCTTTAGGCTGTCTCCAGACGTAAACTCGACCGGAACATGGAAATAGCGTAAAGGAGGATTCGTCGGAGTAGACTACATTCTTCCACCGGTCCATTGACCAATTCTTATGGTCATTACACCATTTTCTGCGCCGCTCAATGTTGATGTGCGAAAGGAAGGGTTTGGCAATTGCAGCCCTCCCATGGTATCCAGCTCCATGGAGCTCGCGACGTACAGTTCTGGTCGATACCGGGCTTGCAAGATGCTGGTTAAGCTCTGCAGTCACTTTTGGAGCTGTGGTCTTATGGTTCTTTGTCACAATGCGCTTTAGCACCCGGCGGTCTCGATCACACAGCTTCTTCTTGCGTCCACTATTGCATTTGTCTGTGCTTGTCTTTCCATGGTTTTGGTATGCAGACATGACCACAGAGACAGTTCCTCTGGATACATTGAACATCTGAGCGGTTTTCGTCACCGATGCACCAGCCATCCGCGCTCCGACAATTTGCCCTCTTTGGAAGTCTGACAGGTCTTTCATAACTGCCAATTCATAATTCACTCAGATCTGTAAAAACAACGTGAGGGTTATAACATGACGTATACACTCTGTTACGCATTTAAATAGGTTTGCCAGTCATTTGACCGTTTACTTTGTGTCTGAGCAGTCCGTAAAGATAACCGGTGAAATCGGCGGGTGTTCATATTATTTTGTCTAACCCCTGTATATTGACTGCACTCAGTTCATCCAGCTACGTGGACTTGTTTTGGAGAAAAAAAATTGGAGGCATTACTTTTCAGCATGTCCTCGTGTGTATATATATATATATATATATATATATATATATATATATATATCGTAAAGAACGACGCTTGTATAGGAGAAGTAGTATAGCCGAAAAAGGGGAGAGTGCAAGAATGTTGCAAGTGATTACGTAATATTGCAAAGGGGGTGGGGGTTGTTGCAAAGGGGGTGGGGGTTGCAAAAAATCCCCCAAAGGGGGGATGCTGCAGGTGCAACAAGGAAAACTTGGAGGCGGCGTTATCCCCCAAGAGAAAGGAGAGAAAGGAGGAGAGAAAGGAGGAGAGGTGTTCACCTGGCAGGAGCCAAGTGCATATTAAGACTTCAGCCGAGTAGACGTTGTTTTATAGGCTCCTAATCAGCCAGTTGGCTTAGAAGGCGTAAATGGCTTGAGTTGCCAGATAGCGCCATGTATTCATTTAATTCTAATCGAAAACTGAGTTGCCAGATACCACTCTTTAGCGATACCATTGTATACATTATTATAGACTCCTAATCAGCCAGTTGGCTTAGAAGGCGTAAATGGCTTGAGTTGCCAGATACCACTTTTTAGCGATACCATTGTATACATTATTATAGACTCCTAATCAGCCAGTTGGCTTAGAAGGCGTAAATGGCTTGAGTTGCCAGATAGCGCCATGTATTCATTTAATTCTAATCGAAGACTGAGTTGCCAGATACCATTGTATACACTATTATAAACTCCTAATCAGCCGGTTGGCTTAGAAGGCGTAAATGGCTTGAGTTGCCAGATACCACTTTTTAGCGATACCATTGTATACATTATTATATTTCTTAAAAGTTGGTTTAGAATACCGGTAGTAGGTTTAGAAGGCGTAACATGATATAATTAAGTAAAACAACATTGCATCATTCTGTTTATTATAAATATATAGAAAATAAATATACATTTCAATAATAATTGAGGAATATGCATATAATCATAACAGTACAGGAAATATATACACACAATTATGGTGATATATATAAAATAAATGTACATTTCAAATAGAAATAAATATACATTTCAATAATAATAGAAATATGCATATAATCATAACAGTACAGGGGAAATATCACGCAAAATATATAAATACATTTCAATAATAATAGAAATATGTATATAATCATAACAGTACAGGAGAAATATCACGCAAAATATATAAATACATTTCAATAATAATAGAAATATGCATATAATCATAACAGTACAGGAGAAATTCAAGCAAAATATATAAATACATTTCACTTTTTTTTCAAAATACTAAACTCGGTCTTAATCGAGTTTACAATTACATCATTATTGCTCTGCATTACGCAGTATATGCGGCTTAATAATATTTCACCGCTTAAAGTACTGTATAGGGAAACCTGTATTCGATATGAAGGGCTTTCATATCGTTCAGTACTATTTTTGTTCCCACTTTACAACCGGTTGGTAAGTCATCTTTAAATACGTCTAGAATACAATCAAAAGCACGCACAGAGTTCATCGTTAGCTACATTATTAAACACAAGTTTATAAGCACGCTTTTCCAATCGAGGGTTTATTTCTACCGACTCGAGCTTTTCAATCGTGAACTCACTCAACATAGCGGCAATTGAAATAATCTTCTAAATCGTTACGACAACTGCACGTTATATAAAGATATAGTTCTTCAGGGTGAACGGTGTAGGTGAGCTCAGCCTTGTACCGATCAGTTGCTTTGTACCAAAGTTCATGGTATTTCAAAGAGTTTAAACTTTTTAAATAAACATCCAGCACTAGACCATTCTCACCAGCCCTACACTCGGTAAACCCATCGAGCAGAGCGGTGTAGGCGTATTCAAGTACTGTATCAAAATAAAGCATGTCCGTAACACGCGCGTCTAATATTAGTCCAGGCAATTTGTAGTTAGACCTGGGCCAAATTGCTTCAGAAGCTTTCTAAACTGTTTCCAGCTCAGGAACCATTGCCGAATAACATATCCAAAATCCGACAAAATTGGACCCCGGGAACACCCCCAAAAATGAAATTCAAAATGGCGGACTCGATGTTTCCTACGAAAAAAAAATATATATAATTTACGCTTTTATTTATAGAGATACATTTGATGCTTTTTCTTTCAGTTGTAATGTTTTAAATAATTCAACAATATACAACACAACCAGTTATTACGCAAATATAATGTTATATAGCTTTTTACAGATTTTTATAATCAATAATACAACAATTATTTTTTCCCAGTTTCAAGTTATGTTCATTACAGAAGAAGTGATACCTGGTCACAAACATACAGAAATTAATCCTCTTCATCACTATCATCGGATAGATTACCGGTACTTGGGTTGTTATCGCAACCACTGATTTGGCACTCGCCACAAGCGGCTGAACAGGGCATTCCATTACGCTTGCATCCACATCTTGAAGTAGCACATTTCGTCTTGCAGGAGCAGCGGATCATGTTGAGTAGATAATTTGGAGCTGGTGGCTTGTCGCAGGCTGTAGGGTAGTAGGAATTATTCTTTACATACCAACTCCACTGTTCTGCATCGATCTTCTCTTCTGTAGACTTCCAGATTAGTATTTGGAAGTATGTGCGAAAGCTGTGGTACTTTGTGGACGCATCGGTAGGTGGCAAACGTTCGGGTGTAAAAGATTTAGCTGTAGCTACCTTTTCAACTAACATTCGATGACGTAGTGCGTTAGTGGATTCAAGTGTTTTGCAGCCATACAACAGAAGCATTGCCTTTCTTCCAGCGGCTTCAGGTAATTGTGATGTCCGGCTGCTGCAATTATGGGGATGGTCTCCAGCATAGCTTGCAAGTGCAAATCCCACGAGCCGGTTCTGTCTGCTGTTATCAAGGAACGTGCAATGTTGATCATTCGCTGATATTCCAACGAGAGTTGACTTGTTTGCGAAGTAGATTGTAGGTCAGTTTTCTTCGCATCCAAAGTGGTAGCAATCTGAGACAATGCATTCGAAGATTCCACATCCTCAACTGATTGTTTGGCGGTCATAACATCGTCGAGCAGGTCACAAGCTTCCTTATGGAGGTCATGAGGAGTTCCATCTTCATTACGAGGAAAAAACGTCTGCGACTAGTAAGGTACTAAGAGCTGCATCTACTATCATATGACCACGTATCGCTCTTGAAACAGCTTTTCCAGACATCATGTGTTGCACGGCATTTGGTCCTTATATTTCTTGAAGTACTTCAGACAATCCTGAACCATTCATAAGAGTACCGACTGCTTCCAAAAGATTCATCAGAGTGTGAAATGATCCCAGCATTAAAACAATGTCCTGCAGGTCTCTCTGTTCATTGATGATTTGGGAAGCTTTCCAGAACAAAGGCTGATCAAAGGTGATAATGCATGGGACTTTTTGATCGCGTGCTATCTTGCTCAAATATAGTAATGTCGAAAATATGCAGGTCATGTCAGTTGGCGACATATCTATGATGGGAAGGAACGTGATCGACGCCACACCTGGATGTGAGACACTTGATCCACCGTGAATTGCCTGCATTGTTCCGGACCAACTTGGACCTGATCTTTCTGCTGAAGATATCTGCCAGAGAAGACTAAGTCGACTTATGGTGGCAGTGGGTACTGGAAGTTCGCGGAATGAGATGTCCCTCAACATGCTTCTCGCGTGTCTATATTCCCTAATGTCAACGGTTGCAATCTTCTTAATGTCATTGTCACCAACATTACGCCTGTGAATAGGGGTGGATCTTGCGCGTCGGAGTTATTGCGGCAATCATACCCATTCCATGAAAGGTATTCTTCCCATCCAAAGTGCAGACATCATGATCGACGTTATCTGCTGCTAGAAGGACTGCAGTGTTTTCATCAACAGTAAAAGAGCCAGACCCACTTGCCAGCGCCGCGTTTCTTTCGAATCTTGTTACTTCTGCATACGACGAACAGTAACCCAGCTGATGGAGAACGTCAATAAGGTACCTTGACCTAAAGTTGTGGTGTAGCTGAACCGACAAACCGATATGTAGTGGACATAGTAATCCTCTAGGACGGGTTGCTTGCCTAATGCTCTGCCCAATTGCACCTATTTTTCTTGAAGCATCCTGTCCCGCAAATGCTTTTGATAATAGCAATTTCAGACTGTGGGAATGTAATCAGAGCACTTTCTGCAATGATGTCATTTGGAGATGGATACACATCTTTCTAGGCGAGTCGACAGACTTGATATCACTTCTGATTATTTTTGCAGCAGCTTCTACTAGGTAAATCTTCTGTAGCTCTATATCTATATCACATTCTTTCGACTTTTTGTGATAATCTATAAGAATTTCATTAGCTGTCTCTCGTAGTGTTACTACATCTGCCTTCCCACTTTCACCTGATATTATGATCTTGTCTCCGTAACGTTCTAAAAGCTTTCTCTTCATGTGCCTGCGTTCGTAGACGAGCTCTGACTTCCTTGAAGATATTCCTCCATTTTGGAAATTAGGTCTCCAATCAACAGTTGTTCATCATCATTCTCTTCCAGGTAAGCACAGGTCTGAAGGAATGCTTGGTGTTGCTCTACATTAGTTGGTCTCCCTTTCTTCGAATCATGATCGTCGGAGGAGTATGCGCGAGGAATGTTTTTTCCACTTCGAAAATTTACGCTGCAGGTGTGATGGTAGACACAATCTGCAGCAGGAAGATCACGAAGATAATACTCCAGACGGCCTTTTACATTAAACGACCATTCATCGCAGCGGTTTTCACAGCACCTTTTTATGGTTTCGGAGAACTCTGTAGTTCTTATTTTGACATGCTCTGATTTTGGTTTGTGTTTGGAAAAAAGTCCACAAAGGTATCACAAAACAAACAGTGAGTAGCACTGGAAAATGCGTATTCATGAAAACGAGCACTTTTCCTTGGTATTGCCTCGGCTGCGGTCTGTCGCTTCTTTATTTCAATGGTCTTTTTATCCGTAAACCTTTTCCTACATACAACGTGAACACTTATTCCAGCTGTTGCAACAACATCGCTTCCACGGCTGCGGCTGGATGCATTTATACCATCTGCTCCTTTTTGCGAGATGTGAACCACTTCCTGTCCGCTGTCCAATTTCTCCTTACAAATCACGCACAATTCTTCAGGGATCTGCATTCTTGAAGGCGGACGCACACCGAGTCAGCCGTACACCGAGTCAGTCTGAAACAGAAAACACAAATTAATAAACTGTGTTGCAGTATTTAAAAGGAGTACATAATAACAGTTTTAAAGAAAATGACAAGCACAAATACGCAGATTTGATAGTGGGTAGTAGGAATTAAAGAGTTGTATATAATATAAGTTTATAAAGATGTAGCAATGTCCATTCTCACATACACTCCATACAGTATATTTTATTTACATTACGTGACGTCATAGTTTAATACTAGCCGCCTAATACAATTTTTAGTGTCATATAGGTTAATTTAGAAACGAAAATGTGTTTTAAAACATTTTACTGGTCAAGAAAAACGTCATAACTCTCTCTACAAAGCGAAATTAAAATTTATTGTATTTCGTAGGAAACTGCCAGTCCGACATTTTGAATTTCATTTTTGGGGGTGTTCCCGGGGTCCAATTTTGTCGGATTTTGGATATGTTATTCTGCAATGGTTCCTGAGCTGGAAACAGTTTAGAAAGCTTCTGAAGCAATTTTGCCCAGGTTGAAGCTATTTTTGCTCTAGATTGCCTGGACTATATAGGTTTCAGCTTGCGGAATCCGACGATTTCAAACATTCTGTCGAGGATGAAACGGTTTCGCGTAGGAACAAGAGCGTTATTATCAGAAGCATTGTTCCACATCAGCCGTATATCAATGCACGGCCGATCGTTATTTATACACAACGTACATACAACGGCGTATGAGGGTGCGTCACTAATCTGCTCTCTTCTTGTACCTACGTTAGCAGGTATTTTATAACGATCTTCACTCCACTTCTCAACTATCACGAAGATTCTATTCATCTCCTCGACACTTAAATAAACCCGTTTGTTTGTTTGTCTACACTCGTTTCCAGTACATAGCTAATGGTACCGGAATTACGCCTGAACACGCGCAACGATTTCGTCACGGACACATCGTACGAGGCATTGAGAATGCTGCTCAAAGGAAGTTCCATCGTATTCGAGGAGCGCACGTCCAGTCGGTTCAAGCTCTGAGATAACTATGAGCCGTGTGAGGCACGCAGGTAGGCAGGAACGGTTCGACGGGCGGCTGACTCGATGATACGTGAGTGGGCTTGTTCGTATGATCCGCGAGTCGTACCGAATTGTTGTACATTTTTTTTTCCGGTACAAGAATTAATTTCATCACTACCAGCCTACGCACCAGACATTTTACCTCAGGATAAGAACTAGGAACATTTTATGTTTTACTAAACATCTTCACACTCCGGCGCACTATTTGAGAGGAACATATGCTCATATTTTTCCTTTCTGCCCATCAAACGATACTCGTCTCTAAAGTCTGTTAAAAACTCACGCAGGGCACTAGCCACAACCTCACTACGAACCTCATCATGATATACGTTAATATAGTGATAAAAATACTTAAGATTGTCCATGATCACGAGATTCACATTTTCAGTCGTAGGGTATGAGTAATCGACATGGTGTAGCATGACGTAATACCGCTTGTCACACACCCATCCGCAAGGCTCATTATCCATACCTGCTGCTTCTCTTCTGCACGCGTTGTTTCTTTTACTTCACGGTGTATGTGAGACTTTATAAAGTTTAGCTCTGCAGTATACTTCAGCACATCGTCTGTGCAACGAAAGCCCTCAACGATCTCACCAGAACATCCGTAGAGTATTTGTACATCTTGGAACTTCGCACAATCCAATGTGTTTTTAAAAGAGGTATTGGAGGGAGGAATAGGAAGTTTTTCGGTATCCACCACATCCTGACACTTTGCTGAATACCATTTCATAAACGTTGTACAAGCAATATTAAAGGTAGCCATTTGAATACACGTCTGATCTGAATACACGTCTGATCTCTCGGGCTTACTGCAGTCGACTGACCACGCAGGGACTCCCAGATAGTAGCATGACTCACGGTCTTACAGTGGGCGGAGCTTAGAACTTTCCTGCTGCACGCAAACACACACACACACACACACACAAAGGAGAAAGTGAAACGCTAATTGAAAACATGATTTATTTAATAAACGAGATATTCAAGTTATATATATTTTTACAAATACGATTTAATAAACGAAATATTCAAGTTATATATATATTTACAAATACGTGTAATAAATAATAGATACTTACAAATACGATTTAATAAAAAACGAGATATTCAAGTTATATATATATTTACAAATACGTGTAATAAATCAATAGAACGATTATATACAAGACAAATACGTGTGAGTTATAAATAGAAACATCATACGTTATGGTATCCAAAGGGTACGGTATCATAGGTACCAGGTAACTGGTAACGTTTTCCTATAGTGTTGACACACCTTCGTACCCCCTAAGTTCCTTCACGCCCCCAGCTTCGGCCCGAAAATTGTGGGTGCTACAATTAGTTGGGAAGGTTGTTCGCCCTCATCATCGTCCAAACATAATAGATCCTTCAAACGATTCAAAGTTAACAACTCGCCGATTCGCATGGTTGAGCGTAATACCCTTGCTTCACTATATATTTCATTTCCTCCCCACCCTGACCGTACCCCGTAAGTCTTAGGTCCTGTTGAGACAAAAAGAGTCTGCGTAAGCGTTGTCCCATACTCGTCCTTGATCTCATCAGTGAGCTCGCCGAGGAACTCCCCAATAGCGGGCATGTATTCACCCTCCCTCTCTGTGAAATCACGCTATCTGTATCGGATACAATACTCTCCGCCCAAGAGAATGCAATAGACCCCAAAGTTTTATACGGGCGTAGGCTGTTGTGAAGCTGGCCACAGGTATTTGTAACCCTTGAGGTATCTGGTGGCCAATTCAGGTGTTGTTGTACTTATTATGTAAGTATATACCTACATTCACGATCTCCATGACCTCTTTATCGGGAGCATGGCATAATCCCAGACATCACTATAAACTTTGTGCCAAATGAATGTTCCGCTTTGCCGGTATTCTGTGCAAATTTTCCCCATAGATGTTAGACACACTTTGCACTAAGCGCTTGCCAGGATTCTTTGCAATTTGTGCACGATCAAGTTTTATACCTTCGCGGTCGCGGTAACGTTGAATATATGCAGACTTTTCATCTTCGGTATCAACTCCTCGCGGATACCCTGATGCCTCAACCTTATCCTTCAAAAATGCGTTTATATATGGTGTGAAAAGGTTGGGTAGCTTCTGAAACCTCCACACATCATGTATCTTCAGTATTCTATACCCATGGCGTACGGCTAGGACCAGCTCAGGACTTGTATATACGCCTCTGATCTTACGCTGGTGGGGTATATGGTTACAATCGCCGTTATTCTCTTCCGCGCACTTCACGCACAGTGGGAACATGAGCTTGTGGTCGATAACGACAGGTAAGATTGGCATCCATAAATTGCGTGGGGGGAGTACGTCTACGAAAGAGAGCCCAAAGTAACGATCATTCAAATTTTTTGAAAATTCATGGATGGAGGGCAGGTTAGGTCCCACCAGTTTCTCAGGAGCGCCCACGGGGTACGGATTGTTCTTCATCACGTATGGGTATAAAGAACAGAAATCGTAGTAATGGAGCTTCACGCCCTCCGTAGGTGGAAAGTATAGTCTGAATGGATTTGTACGTCCTCCAAACAAGCTATCACCACATTTGAGAGGATCCAGCACCATTGAACGCTTGATCGTGTTTATTTCCTCACGGTACACCTCGTCTCTCCATCCGTGCATCATATTCATGCTCCCACAAGACTTTGTGAGTGAACTGTGATCCTATAATTGATCGCGGGTGCGGGTCCATGCAAGACAGTCGGCAGGAGATCTACCGTGGATATCTCCGGCGATTCCGCACTCAGGACGGGGGCATCCATGCCACCAGCATCCGTTAAAGGAGTACACAGTCTTCACACCAGTGACATGGTTTTCACTTAACCCATCAACCCAAAAAACACGTGTACTTCACCCGTGTTGCGGGCGTGCTTTATGTATACACCTGTCTGTTGCTGTAGGTGTATGAGCCAGTAAATAGCCTTGTGACCGTAACTGCGGGGTTTGTTTCGGTGAATAATGGCTAAGGTGTCTTTAGGCATGAAGTTATTCTTGAACACCGTAAAACATAATGACGCGATGGTGGTTGCGACTTGGCAGCGGATCGCATTTGAAACGGCCTATGTATATCCTTCTAAAGGCCTGGAAACATACTCTAAGCACGCGCACATCATTCACGCAATAACGCTCACATTCATCGGCTATATTATAAGGGTTACTTTCATTAAAACTGTTGTAGTATCGATCAAAGTCTTCACGTTCATCTACACTCATACAGTCATAGTTAAAATAATGTTTGGGTGGTGGTGGGCCTACGTAGTTTAAAGTGTCGCTGGTGAGGAAAGTGTAAGGGAAGTATCCTTTGGAAACTTCAGCTGCTACCCCCATCACCTTGGGTAGCTTTGCTAATTTACAAGGTGTGAATAATAAAGTGTCTTTAAATTCTACATTGCTTCTTATTTCCATCTGTATTAATTTGTTGCCTCTTTTCAATGGATCATCTGTAAAAATATCAGAGGATTCGTGTTCAAGCAACTCCTTATAAAGGAACTGCGTGTCAAACTTTGCCCCGTTATGGGCGAGAATATACACAGTCATTTTTTGAACTTTTCGGCTAACTTGACAATATAGGATACAAATAGTTTCACAGGACTATCGGACATCGGTAAAAAAACGTTTTCCGACATTTGGGCACTCGTCACATTCGATACCCATACACTCATCACAGATGGTCTGGCTCACAAGTAAATGTGGAATTACCTCTTTGGTTTCAGCGTTCGTATATGTTTCTATATCGTAGTATACAGTTATACAAGGTTATTTTTAGGCTTAGCATCTTTCATATAACATACATGCTTTACTCCATCCGCCTTTATTCCTACCTGGCATGTAGGACAGTGAATTACGTCACACTTGTGCTTAAATTTCCCCAATTATCCATTGTGTGAAACATACCACATTCACAGATTCTCATTTTCCTGCACGTGCCATTGATTTATGGAAGCTCAAAGCAGCTAATGAAAATGTGCGTCTACACACATCACAGTCTCTCTTCTCAGCTTCAACTACACGCTTTCACATTTGGTGCTTTTACACTGCTCACATACCATGTGACATTCTTTACAATGTCTCACTATATCATCCGCAAACTCGAGGCACCCCTTACACAAATCATGATGTCTCCCATATTTTCGACTTTTGTCATAACTCGCGTAAACCCACCTTATATTACGGATGGGGAGATACGTTGTCCCTGACAATCCCAAAATAAGTAGGGGTCTTGTACGATCTCTCACACAGCTTTTAAAAACGTACACAGTCCTACGACGATCATCCAACCCAAATACAACTATGCGGACATTCATTTCCTGTTCTACCCTTCTCAGCTCTTCAGGACCCATATTACAGTCAAATTCAAGTTCACAGTCTACAGCTAGTTTACGGGCACGCTCCACGACCGTAGGCAGCCAAATTTTTTGAGTCCGTGTATTTTGTACAGTAAACATACGTGCTAAGAGTACTGCTATAAAGCCGCAACCACGATCGACGTTTATATGCTTTCGGTAAATAGTCGGAGAATTGAAGTTAAGAGTATACGGTATGGCACTAAGACCCGCAACACGGTATACATGGTCAATATTTACCGTGAAGTTGTCCATATTGAAGGCTATACTACTTTGGCGGCTTGCATTATACGTCCTAATATATATTCTACATCTTCAGCGGCCAAACGTCTAAATGGCACTATCACCCAATAATCGTCTACATCACCGTCATCTGACCCGAATCCAAAGGACAGACTCGTCCTGACTTCACGCTCGTCACGATTCTGAAGAGCAAACTCTACAATATGCTGAACAACCCGGCGTAGCCCGCGCTCAATTCCATTGCTATACATGGCTCTAGGGTCGACCCTGACTCTATACCGATTTCTAGTCAAGGCTGGGGTGGGGGCTGCGGATCGCACCAATTCGAGCGTTATTTCATCCTCAACAGAACGGGGGGCTGCGGATGAATTAGGGGATATATTAGCGGAAGGTGCTGCTGGGGGGCCTGTTGCGTAGGAGGTTGATGGTTGGGGCTCTATTATTGTAGACTTAACAGAACGGGGGGCGGCGGATGAATAAGGGGATATATTAGCGGGAGGTGATGCTGGGGGGCTTGTTGCGTAAGAGGTTGAGGGTTGGGGATCTATTACCGCTGCAACAGGCGCGTATTTCGTGCGCTTTATACCTGACGTGGGGTTCTCATACCTCTGCTTTGGACGTGCTACGGTATCGCTGGTGAGGGTTCGTTGGCAGGGGAGGAGATCACAACTACACTGTCGTCGAGGTCATCCGTAATGTCAATGATGGGATGCTCTACCTCATCGTCATTCACGGTTCTGTGGGAGAAGAAAGCAAAATATAAGGAACAGCACTCAAAATTTGTAATATTTTGTAAATGATCCACTTAGGAGTGTGACGTGTTAGAAATGGACTCTGTAGAAAAATTCAGATTCACGAGTCCATCCACATGTATTATATCTGGACCTACAGGATGTGGTAAAACTGTGTTTTATGCTTAAAATCATTAAAGAAAGGGAGAGATGTTCTCGAAATTTGTGCATAAAGTTATATGGTGCTATTCGACGTATCAGTCAGTGTTCAACGAGTACCAAGATGAAATTTTGTTCCACAAAGGCGTATATGACGTTAATTCGTTAAAGGGACATGAACATACAATCATTGTAATTGACGATCTCATGTTGGAGATGGATAAAACGTTTGCCGAGACATTTACAGTATTCTCCCACCATCTTAACATAAGCGTGTTCTCATCAATCAGAATCTATTTTTCAAAAATAGATACATGCGCGATGTGTCGTTAAATACGCAATATCTAGTCTTATTCGCGCAACGTAGAGATGTATCACAAATTGGGGTATTAGCCAATCAAATGTTCCCGAATCAGCGTAAGGAGTTTTTGGAAGTTTATAAAGAAGCTACAAGCACGCGTTACGGATATTTGCTTTGCGACCTTCATCCGCGAAACACGTTTAGAGTGCTTCTGCGAACGAATATATTTCCAAACGAGCCTGAAACGGTGTATATTCCAGAATGACAAAGAGACTAAAGAAATACCGTGAATTAATAAAAATCTATCATCGACTGCCCCGGGCATTGCAGCAGATGTTTATTAAAAATATCGACGCCGACTTTAAAATGCATCTGTGAAATCTGTCTTAACGTTATAAATTGCAATGTATCAATGAAAACCCATCAGAAGGCTCGCCTACGCCGCTACAAGAACATAATACGTGCACTCGCTCGTAAAAGTCAAACTGTAGCGAAGAAAAAACGAATATTGTACAAACAGGAGGGTCATTTCTCCCATCTTATTTTCAGTTTGGGTTCTTACTGACTAGATTAATATAATGAAGAAAGTGGTAGTGATTCCCCACGAGGTGTACGTTCACTGCAAAGGAATCCAGACACGGATCTAGATCCCCGTAAAAGCAGACTTAAAAGAATGGAAAGCGAATTGCTAGCCCTATTAAAGTGAAAAACACCTGATGAGAAAAGAATCTTATACCAAGAAGCTCTGCAGAAATTTCTTCACGAGTACGAAAATTATAAGAGCCCTACAGAGATTCCTGTGGTTATTAGGCACAGCACGGGGGACGATAGACATGGCGACATAGGATCTGTGCCCGACGATACAGCTGACCAACCAAAAAAGATTAGCCACAACAACATATCGAACATGTATTAAAAAGCACCCTCCCACATACATTGATGAGTAAAGGCTTAAGTCTTTATAATCTATTGAATGAGGATCCAGCCATACAATGGACCGATACAGGCGAGTCATTGTGGAAGGATCAAAGGTACAGGGATCGAATGTCGTAGACATTGTCCATGATCTGGTGAGAAAGTGGGATAGGCCATCACCATCAGGATGGAAGCATATTAAAGCAAGACTACAACAAATAAATGTCCCTAAAGCGTGATAGGAAATCGAACAGGTTAAAAGACTTGGAACATGCAACGCATGTGACACAATGAAGGCACCTTCACCCCCGACGGTAACACCTTGAAGAGGAGCAAGAAGAGGTTAAACCAACCCTACCCACGTGCCTCAAAATACGCAAATGGCAACGTATTAACTAAACGATATTATGACATTTCTACCCATCCTCTTAAGGCGGCGTAGATAGACTGTACAGAAGTGTTACGGAGTAGGAAAAAAAGATGTTGAAAGATTTTTGAGGGAGCAGGACGCTTATACGCTTCATAAGCCTGTGAGAAAAGGTTTTTAAAACAGCCAAGACAATGGCTCTCGATTGATTCTATTTGCAAGCAGATTTAACAGATGCAAAGATATTCTGGTATAACGATGGTTACCGCTACATTTCTATTCATAATAGACGTATTCTCTAGATATCTGTGGCTAGTTCCTCTGAAAAATAAATCACCTGAAACAGTTGCTAAAGCCACCAAAACGCTAATGTTAAAAGAAAACAGGGTTCCTGGCTATTTTGTACGGATATGGGAAGGAATTATAGGCCGTGCTTTTCAGAACATGTTGACAGAGTTTAATATCAGCTATTACACAACCAATTCTATACATAAGGCTTCTTTAGCTGAAAGAGTTCAGCGCACCATAAAGGAACGCATGCACCGTTATTTTACACATAAAAACACATACAGATTTCTAGACATTCTGGAATCATTGGCATCATCCTACAACCGCTACACCATCGCACGATTGGGACAAACACCTAACGAAGTTTTAGAAAGAGGTACGCTCCGAGAAGAGAGGATCACCACCACCACACTCTGCGCGCTTCAAAATCAATGATTATGTAAGGCTGTCGCGTTCGGGGAATAAATTCGCAAAGGGTTTGAGCAAGGATGGACACGCGAGTTTTTTAAAGTTAGGGCTGTGAGACCTAAAGGTGAGATAATGATGTATTACATTGAAGATTGAATGGGGAAGAAATTCAGGAGGTTTTTACCGCGAGGAGTTGCAGAAAGTTGCGTTTAATTTAGAAAAAAATGTGTTTAAAATTGAGAAAATTTTAGGAAGCAAAGGTTCAGGAAAGAGAAAAATGTACCTGGTGAAATTGCTAGGGTACCCAGAAAGCTTCAACACCTATATAAAAGCTGATGCAATAATGAAGCTTAAATAGTATGCAACATGGCTCCTAACCATTTCTACGTCACACTCCGTCCCTCGTCCCTGTCTGTACACCCTAACAACACACTAGCCAACTTTGTAACAGAGCCACAAAACACATTGAATTGGGTCGTGATTCGTATGAGGTGGGGATATGCGAAATTCAGCTGGACACCATCTTTTTAAATATTGAACATAAAGAGCCCGTTTTTACGATTCTTAGAGGACATTGACGAGTGTGAAAAAGCTGGGGTAGCTATGGATGAAACTATGCTATCGCTCGGACTAAGATTGCACGGTATTACAGTACAGAAGTAAGACTAGGACCGGGTCAATATGGTTCGGCCGAGGATGTTGTGAGAGGCTTAAACGTAAGTTTAAGAAACTCAAACCTTACGAATGATTTAGTATACGAAATCGTAAACAACCTGCACATACACTAATCCTAAAATCAAAGACTAACAGAAGTATTAAAGACCACAGAAAGTTCCAAATTCTAGCCAATGGCCGATATAGCGCAGCCTTCCAAAGAGACACATTTCACGAGACACAGCATGACTTGTCCAGATTAATGTATCAATGAAGATGGAGGAAATTGGCTGAAAGGTCCCCAGACATGTGCTATATTTACAGTAATATAGTGGATCACCAGTTTGTTGGGGATACCCAGGCACGCCTGCTGCGCATTGCTCACATCCCCAACCATAGAGGAAGGAGTTTGAGTATTACATATGACAGACCCCATTATGTGAATGTCGCAACTAATTTAATAACCAATATCTCAATATATATAAGAACGATTGAGGGTGAAAACTTCCCATTCGATAACGGGAGCTTAACAGTGAAGCTACACTTTCGACGCACTGAGTTATAATGGATAGAAAGCCTTTCACCGTCTATCGAGGGGTGCGATACCAGCGCGGAAGTGGACTTGGGTCCATTTTTTCATCCATACTACGTACGGCTGTTCCTTTGCTGAAGAGGGGTGCCAGATACCTTGGAAGGAAAGCGTTACAATCAGGTATTAACACTGCAGAAGACATATTGGCCGGGGCTAAACCTAAAGAGGCTCTAAAAAAACATTTAAAGCGTACACGGGACGAAATCTTCAAAGATGCAGAGAAAAATGCTTGGTGGCGGGAAGAAGCGGGCTGCCCGGAAGAAGAAGGGGTCACGTGGTATTAAACGTAAAAGGCTATCAAAAAAGAAGTGCTGTAAGCGAATGAAACCTATGGTTGACCACTTTTTTGACTGATATAAGCTAAGGACATTGATCTCATGAATCATAGTTTGTTTACCACTTGTCGAGAGAGGAGTCACTATTTCGCCATGGCACGCTTCATCCACCCATGTAGTTCACAATGCTGTAAATCGGAGCTGTCCCTTTTTGAGCTACCTCCAACCCAAGTTTCTATTGAGCACAGTGACTTTATTACAATTAACCCTTTAAACACAATTAGTCCCTGAGTGCACCTATAGAATTCGTGATACCCAGCTCAGGTCCTTACTTTTTTGATCCAAGCTGTGTGCACATGTACGCTAAGCTACGTATAGCCCATTCTGATGGAACGGTCTGCGATGACAAATATGCTGTATACCCTGAAACAAACTTTCTGCACTCCATATTCAACCAGTGTGACGTATATTTAAATCAGACCAGCATATCGGCAGGCACGGGGTACTATCATCTACGAGCCTATCTGGAAAATGTCCTCAACTTTTCCAAAGAAGCGAAGGCTACCTTTTTAAGTGCCGAGGGATATTATCAAACTAAAGATGAAAATAGTATAAAGGACAAATTTAAAAATTCTAAAAAGAAAATATACGAGTGTTTGGACGGTTGCACACAGATTTCACCTTCCAGGAGAAGTTGCTTGTGAACGGGGTGGATATGAAAATAAAGCTCACCCGCACGAGTCCTGAGATCTGCTTAAATCTGGATGCTGATAAGAAGAGGGTGCAAAGCCCGTTGTGGTTCACATTATGGACACATACCTCCGCGTACGGCGAGTGAAATTAAGTTCACCAAAACAACTAGAAATTGAGAAAAATTTACTAAACGCTACAGTGAAATATCCTATAACAGAGTGCAAATCAAACTATATACGGTTCCTGCAGGGTTGGCATCGAAGCAGATAGAAAACATTGCCCTGGGAAATCTTCCTAAAAGGATATTAATCGGCATGCAGGACCATGCTTCGGTGAATGGAAAATATAAAAAGAGTGCCTTTAAATTCGAGAATTTCGGACTTAAAAATAAACTCTATACGTTAATGGCACTGCTTTGGGGTGGAACAATGGGTACGGACTATTCATCAGACGCTGTGTTACCTCTTTGTGCCAGAGCCTATAGTAATCTGACCCATATTGCAGGTGATTGTGATGAGCTTGGTAATGGTGGTAACGCAGGAAGAATTCATTGATCAATTTAACCTTTATCCGTTTGACATTACACCTGACTTATCTGCTAGCGTAAATACCCATTTAACCCCACAGCAGAGCGGAAACATCTCAGTGCGGCTGGAATTCGCCAAGCCTATAGACGCTCCTATTAGTGTACTAGTATATCTCGAATCGCAAGCCCTAATAGAAGTAGATAGATTTAGGAGCGTTATCACTGACTTTTAAAATGGATGCTAATACACTTCAGAAAGTAATGGAACGAGAGTCACACGTTCCAAATTTATCGGCGTGTTTGCGAAGAATGAAACATTGAGTTTCCCAAGTACGCGAGAATGCGGTAGTCTTATTGTGAACACAGATGTCATCGGTAATGAAGGGATTCATTGGATCGCTGTATATTTTAAAAATAGACAGCGCCTGTACTATTTTGATTCACTCGGTACTCAACCCTGGAGTGACCCTATTATTGTAAAATTTCTCGCTCAGTTACATATTCCCGAAATTGTATGGAACCCATTTCGCATACAAGGATATTTTACTAATGTTTGCGGAATGTACTGCGTCTCATTTCTCATGCATATGTCATGTGATAAAGAATTTATAAATTTTTTAAATTTATTTGACCCGTGTCACACTCGCCGAAACGATTGAAATGGTATGCAGACAGATAAAAATCCGCTTTCCAATTGTACGTACTCGTTGTATAGTATAATGTTTTTGTTCGTATATTTGTAACGGATATTCTGTAGTTGGTTATTGTACTGATTTCTTTCATTTAATAAATTTATGAAAATATATTGTCTTCTTATCCCAAAAAGATCGAAAAACACTTACATTATTTCGTTGTGGCATTGTTGACTGATCAGTATATCCTCCGTATTCATGACACGAGATTCTTCAAAAGATTGTATAACACGTGTCAAATCCTCATCGGACCTTAAAGGAATAATGTTCATTCTTTTAAAACATATACAGGAGTATACAGACAGATCCCCATTATGTGAAATATCTTTGGTTCATTTAAGAGGAATAACACTTGATTATCATAAAAAATTTCGATTTTAGCATAAGGGAATAAGAGGTAAAACCAAAATAACATTGATTGACATTTTGACATAAAAATTTTTTGGCGAGTATCTATTGACGAGATACTACAGCCCATCCATATATATATATAAATCGAATTATAGACACTTACATTTCTATGGTAGTCCCTTGCGTCGGATTGTAAGGAGCGTCACTGCAAATATCTTCTACGGTTTGCGTTGGGAATAATTCATCACGGTCAATGCGTTAAAAAGACTAATGCCGTTAATGCTGCAGTATCACTTTCTTCATACAAATCTGGGGAGACGTACAGGTCCATGGTGGAGGATGTGTGACATTGCTGACTGTTCAGTATATCCTCCGTATTCATGACACGAGATTCTTCAAAAGATTGTATAACACGTGTCAAATCCTCATCGGACCTTAAAGGAATAATGTTCATTCTTTTAAAAACGTATACAGAGTATTCAGACAGAGCCCATTATGTGAAGTTATCTTTGGTTCATTTAAGAGGAATAACATTGATTGCCATAAAAAATTTCGATTTTAGCATAATGGGGTAAGAAGTAAAACCAAATAACATTGATTGCCATAAAAAAATTTTTGCGAGTATCTATTTGACGAGATACTACATCTCTCCATATATATAAATCGAATTATAGACACTTACATTCTATGGTAGTCCCTTGCGTCGGATTGTAAGGAGCGTCACTGCAAATATCTTCTACGGTTTGTGTTGGGAATAATTCATCACGGTCAATTGCGTTAAAAAGACTAATTGCCGTTAATGCTGCAGTATCACTTTCTTCATACAAATCTGGGGAGACGTACAGGTCCATGGTGGAGGGAATGATTATTCACTGACGCGAAAATAGCTACTGTTACTCCCAACTGAAAAATATCCCCTTTTATATGCACAATCGCCAAGCTCCGCCCCAAAAGACCAGATGTTCGTAGTGATTGGCTGCCGATGTAGCTGGGTGGAGCTATGATGTGTACCAATCCGCTATAACGGGACCGGACGAGTAACATATATATAAAATCGTGTTTCTTGTGAATAAATTATAGACACTTACATTTCTATGGTAGTCCCTTATATTATATTTTTATTTTTACTTACAAGTTATTAGTATTGTTTTCACAAATTCTTGTGTTAACATAATTTCAATTGTTAACTTATTTTATAATAAAGAAATTATAAATATAGCCTAATTATATTTTTAAAAAAGCATTCAGTTTCCACGTTAAACTGTGGGTCTAAGGCGGAGTGAAAACCTTTCCAATTCGGCACAAACTCTGCCATTTTAAGGGTGGTTTAACTGCAGCACTATAAATGTTATAGTTTAAAAGAAGAGGCTAACTAAACACTGCATAAATAAACACTAAAATAAAATTAAAGGTTATAATATGAAAAAATAAATAATATATATATATATATATATATATTTACATATACCTATCATAAGATGTTTAAAAGAATGTATATATATAATTATAGTAAACTTACGTCAAGATAAACTAGTTACCCATAAAAACCTAATTGTTTTTCTATAATTCTGTTTTCTATGGTTGGTTGAATTATGTGTAGGCTAACTACGTTATTTGTTTCGTCTCCGAAAAGTTTAAACTTCAAGTTTAATGAAGTTCAAGTTAATGTTATATTTGTTTCTAATCGTTAAACACTATATACATCTATTGTAAAACACTATATACATCTATACATCTATAGTGAAACACTATATATATCTATTTATCTATCTTAAAAAATTATAAAATATTTATCGTTTAATTTTGCTCATGTTGTTTGCAAAGTAAATACATTCAAACTTGTTTTAAATAAAGAAAAAATTAATAATATATAATATATATAATATCACAAGATGTTTAAAAGACTGTATATATATAATTATAGTAAACTTATGTCAAGAAACTAGTTATCCATAAAAACCTAATTGTTTTTCTATAATTCTGTTTTCTATGGTTGGTTGAATTATGTGTAGGCTAACTACGTTATTTGTTTCGTCTCCGAAAAGTTTAACTTCAAGTTTAATGAAGTTCAAGTTAATGTTATATTTGTTTCTAATCGTTAAACACTATATACATCTATTGTAAAACACTATATACATCTATACAGCTATAGTGAAACACTATATATATCTATTTATCTATCTTAAAAAATTATAAAATATTTATCGTTTAATTTTGCTTATGTTGTTTGCAAAGTAAATACATTCAAACTTGTTTTTAAATAAAGAAAAAATTAATATATATATATATGTATATATATATATATATATCACAAGATGTTTAAAAGACTGTATATATATAATTATAGTAAACTTATGTCAAGATAAACTAGTTATCCATAAAAACCTAATTGTTTTCTATTAATCTATAATTCTGTTTGTATGGTTGGTTGAATTATGTGTAGGCTAACTACGTTATTTGTTTCGTCTCCGAAAAGTTTAACTTCAAGTTTAATGAAGTTCAAGTTAATGTTATATTTGTTTCTAATCGTTAAACACTATATACATCTATTGTAAAACACTATATACATCTATACATCTATAGTGAAACACTATATATATCTATTTATCTATCTTAAAAAATTATAAAATATTTACCGTTTAATTTTGCTCATGTTGTTTGCAAAGTAAATACATTCAAACTTGTTTTAAATAAAGAAAAAATTTAATATATAATATATTATATATATATATATATATATATATATAATATATATATATCTCAAGATGTTTAAAAGACTGTATATATATAATTATAGTAAACTTGTCAAGATAAACTAGTTATCCATAAAAACCTAATTGTTTTTCTATAATTCTGTTTTCTATGGTTGGTTGAATTATGTGTAGGCTAACTACGTTATTTGTTTCGTCTCCGAAAAGTTTAACTTCAAGTTTAATGAAGTTCAAGTTAATGTTATATTTGTTTCTAATCGTTAAACACTATATACATCTATTGTAAAACACTATATACATCTATCATATAAATATATATTGTGGTACACTATTTAAATGGATGATTAATATATGGTTTTTGTTATCTGGAATACATGGCGCTATCTGGAATACATGGTGCGATCTGGCAACTCAGCACCCGAATACATGGCATGATCTGGCAACTCAGCAACTGCATACATGGTGCGATCTGGCAACTCAGCAACTGAATACACGGCGTGATCTGGCAACTCAGCAACTGAATACATGGCGCTATCTGGCAACTCAGCCAGAATAGAGGTTTATAAAAGACCGAGAGACGACTGACGGAGTCATTCAAGCTCGGCTCCCAGCCGAGCAAGGACCTCTGGTCCTTCTCTTTCTGGCCCTTTGGGAAAGCCCCTTAGAGGCCTCTTAGGTTAGGTAAACGAAAATAACTTGGGGGAGAACTCCGCCTCCAGTTGCATGCCTTGCAATCAAAGGCAACTACTCTCTCTCTCTCTCCTTCAGGTGTACCCCTCCCCCTTGGCTCAGCCAACTGACTGATTCAGCCAACTGTCTGATTAGGAGCCTATAAAACAACGCCTACTCGGCTGAAGTCTTAATATGCACTTGGCTCCTGCCAGGTGAACACCTCTCCTCCTTTCTCCTCTTTTTTCTCCTTTCTGGCCCTTTGGGGGGAATAGCTTGGGGGAGAACTCCACCTCCAAGTTGCATGCCCCTTGCAACCCCGGTTGGCAACAAAGGGCCCTTTGGGGTATTTTTTTTTCTTTTTTTTCTTTTTTTAATTTTTTTTGCAACACCCCCACCCCCCTTTTCAACATTACGTAATCACTTGCAACATTCTTGCACTCTCCCCTTTTGCGGCTATACTACTGGAGAACACTCCGCGCAAGATGAGGAGGGAGAACGAACAAATGAAAAAATGAGGTAACCACCCGTATGTAGGAAAATTACGACTTCTGATCGAGTGAGGACCATGGTGTAGTGGTTATCATATCTGACCGGCAATCGGAAGATCCCGGGTTCGATTCCCGGGTGGTTACCTCATTTTTTCATTTCTTCGTTCTCCCTCCTCATCTTGCGCGGAATGTTCTCCTATACAAGCGTCGTTCTTTCCGTTAATTATACTGCGCGTTCTTTGCAGTTGAAATGTGTATATATATGTATATATATAAACTTTTAGCAAACATTTTTTTTACGGTGTTGAAATTCAAAAAAGAAGAACCTGATTTATTCTTGGTGCGTAAGAATGGAGAGAATGTAGGCCTACTGTATGTGCCTGTAAAAAAAAAAAAAAAGGGCCCGTAAAGTCATAAAGTGACGATAAGCACTCGATTTCAATTTGACACCGTTTATCGTCATCTACGAATGAAAAAATTTCAACATTATTCATGTGAAAAATAAATAATAATAATAATAATAATAATAATAATAATAATAATAATAATATAAAAGTCTTCACAAAATCTATAATTTTATTTTAGAAACATTTTTTTTTTTTTTACAAATATTTTCTATTTTCGCTTATTATTACATTTTATTACACTACAAACTTTTGTAGTCTAATCTCTAAACTATGATGAACATCTCAGATACTTAGAATAACCTATAAATGAAATCTAAACATTTCATAATATTAACTGTCTCGGAACAGACGCTTCTAAAACAAAAATTACAACAATCAAACCTGTCCTTAAATTTTAAACATTTTCAGTCACCCAAACCCTTTTGACGAGTTGTCGGCTAACGTACAATGCAACATTACACCACAAACTCACGTGTATTACAGAATGTTTACAAAAGTAAATCGACACCACGATGATTGTCCTCAAGAACAAATAGCTTTAAAGCTCACCAATGGAATGCTAGAACGAGTGTCAGCTTTACATAATGCAAAGGGGAAGCCAACACCAATCTAAATTTAATGATTCAATAAATCTGTTATTATTTATTGACTTTTATTATCAAATTAAAAACTAAGGGATAAAAACAAAGGTGTCTATTTACTTTGGTCAACCATTTATGTATTAACTGAATCTTGGTTAAATGATAATAATAGGATATTTTTTAGCATCTCAAGATAAACAGGCTACCATATACGTAAAAGTAATAAGAGTGGAGATGTAAGCATATTTGTAAACTCCAATATAAGAATAAATGAATACGAAACCAATAACAAGCACGAACAATATTAACTCAGAAAGACTTGTCATTGAAATACATACTCGAAACATCCATTATTCAATTTATGGAGCGTACAGTACTGGCCACCAGCGGGTAATGTGGCAATTTTATTATAAATGTAGAAAAGAATTTGACCTCTAATCGCATGAGCAAGAACTGTATAGTTCTAGAAGACTTAAATATTGATTTCTCTATGGAATATTCAAATAATACGAGTCTCCTTACCAATATCATGACTGCAAACAGATTTAAATTAACCTTAACAAAGCGAACTAGACTTCACAATCACAGTGGAAATTCGACTGTACGAGATCATATCTGGGGCGGTATTCACATGACTGCATCACGAACGAACCTACGTACGCTATGTTAAAATGCCATTTGCGCACAAAAGAAAATATGGAAAGTGACGATAGGTCATTCAGCTATCATAATAAACTAAAATTTATTAGAGAAATAACATATGAGTAGTCTGGCATAACCGCGACAGTGGAATATAATTGAATTGAATAATTTTTCTGATTAAATAAATAACTTTACAATTTTTGTTTTTGTTTTAACATAAATAATTGTGAAACTGGACTATTTATTTTATTTTATTTGCCCCTTAAAGTTTGGGCTTTACTGGGCTCAAAATCTCAAAGATTTTCAAATACATTAATAAGTATATTGAATGCATCTTTTCATATTCATAAAAAAACTGGATCTCTTCGGCATCTTAGTGAAACGATCAGACTTATTGTAGTAATTAAAATAGCGAAGTCCGATTTCTAATGTTTAAAAATTAATTAACCACTTAACGATCGGTTGTTTTATAAGGTTTAGTTATTAATGCGTGTATCTGAAACGTTACCAATTTGTACCAGTCGTTCATAAAGGGTTAAAAAATGTAATCCGAAAAAAACTATGTAATACGTTAAAGGATTTAACCAACAAAAAAAAAGGACAAAACAAATTCCTTATCCTCCCTGACACAGAAAAGAAATTCTTACAGTGATCCCAAAAACATAGCGAAGTTATTTTAATAAATTGTTTTTTTTCCAAGAATGCCACCAACCAATACAGCAAACTCCATTGCAGATAAAGGCTGTCACTACCACATTTGCCACAATCCATACCAACTTCATTTCTCTTTAATCCAATCCTACCAAACAACGCCTCAGTAGCGATAAAAATTTCAAAATAAAAAAAACTGACATTAGTACAATCCCAATAAAAAATATGCAAATCAGTATCGGATATATATATATATATATACACAAATTTATTTGCAATAAATGTTTCTTTTAACTCCTGTTAAAAACACACTGCTTCACCGGTGCTAAACTTTTTGCCGTGACTATAATATATATATATATTAGTGGTGGACCGGATATCCGCATCTGCGGATATTAGCATCATTTTTAACATCCGCACTTCTGACTGCGGATGTTATGCGGATATTACCTCTAATAAATTATGCAATTTACAATTAAATTAGCTTTAAAGTAGCTTATAAGGTTCAGTCATGCACATTTCTTGTAAAGTATTAATTATTAATGAACAAACAAATATATAAACCTCAAAATATAAATGCCTGGTAACACAGAAAATTGAATGAAACTTGTTTCATTGAATTTTCTGTGGCTGAAACTCTTGAGAAAGTTATTATTTTTGTCATAATGAAAACATTAATATTAATTTAATTCTTATGCATTGCCTGCCTTAATAGTAATATCACGAAATTTGAAAAATTATGTCATATATTCATAATTTATATTATAGTGATAGATTAACTAAATATCCGCATCCGCATCCGCAGATATTGAAATTAAAAATCCGCATCCGCAGATGTT